>VWZV01006617.1:751071-940404 GCA_013397155.1 Irena cyanogastra
ATATAATTATATACTCCAGTAAGACTCCAGTAAATGTTTCTGAATAAAATGAAGTTAGCTTGCAAAGTCCCTGAAGTGATGCAGTCTACCTTATTGGAACTGTCTACACTATGGTCTGTTGGGTTTTTTTAAAGTAGGTTTTTACTTTAATTTAAAAAAACCCAGCCGAATAAAATGAAGTTAGCTTGCAAAGTCCCTGAAGTGATGCAGTCTACCTTATTGGAACTGTCTACACTATGGTCTGTTGGGTTTTTTTAAAGTAGGTTTTTACTTTAATTTAAAAAAANCAACAGACTGTTTCACAACCACTGAGAAATCCTAAAGATCTCTGCTATGTTGCTCTACAGTTTGTTAGCATTTAAATCACCCACACCTCCTATTGCACAGCTCTGTCATACATGAAACATGAATTTAATGCAAAACACAAAACGTGCTGAAATTCCTTAACTTGTAAGGCATTTGGTTCAGCACTCCTGTTATTTAATTTGAAGTTCCCTCTTGCTCATTCCTTCATGTTGCCAGCCCGATAAATACACAGATGTCCCATGAGGGCTTGGGCCAACATAAAAAACCTGCCAGTCCCTGATAAGACGCTGCAACATAAGGGCTTCATTTTTTTTCCCCCAAAAAATACTCACTGTTAAAACAAGTCCCTCCTTCAAACATGTTTGAATTCCAGAAGCCATCTCTGTGATGCTGGACAAACTCACACTTGACTCCTGTTAATGCACTGTAATGGTTACTCCAGTGATACTTGACCTTAAATTGCATCTTAACATTACTGGCCAAATCAACTAGAAGCAAAAAGCACTGCTTGGGGTGATGTCCTCAGTCTCCACACTGAGCAGTTCTGGATTTTACACAAGTTCTGATCACAGCCTGCTGAGCAGCCAAGGCACTAATAGCAGTTAGTATAATTTAGTAGTTTTGGAATGCAATTTGATTATTTTGCAAACAAAAGTATTTTTTATCTACTGCACTCTGCAAACACAATGGGAGAGCTGAAAGTCAAGATAAATTGCTTTTAGTCTCAACATTGCCCTCAGTAGTAAGAGGTTATTAAATCCAACCTGAGTAACAAAGCTCTTAAAGGCAAAACTCAATAGAATCCAAATCTGTGGAGATGAGGACATTTTCAGCATCCAAGCTGTAGTTGGAAACAACAGTTTTGGACTCCATTTCCCTTCTGAATGCTGAAGACTGCAAGGATGTTACCTGCAGAAAAGGCTGCCTGTTTCAGCACAATACTGCTCTCAGCATGGTCTGCAAACAGGCACTGCTAGGACTGAACATGGAAAATTCTTTGCAATGCGTACGGATACTAAAAATACAGCTAAGATGAAAAAAATACCCACTACGGCCAAACAGGAGGGAGAACCTGGATATTGAAATGGAATGCAATTACTCAAGTTGGAATTTGCCCAGGACACTCTTGCTTAGAGTGATCTGGCTATTTAATGACAAGAAATAGCCAGGAACACGTATTTACTGCTGGCAGCCCCTCTCATACCCAACACTACCCTGCTATCAATGAAACAAGTGTGTAACCAGATCCAGGCTCCAGCTACAACCGGGCTGCGCCGTGGTGACCTGCAATGGGCAGATCCACCCAACTTATTGCAGCTGCAACAACTTGTGTGACCACAACCCAAGGCAGCGTGTCCACTGACCCAGATAGGAACATTAGTAACAACAGGAAGCTTCAAAGTGCTTAAGCTGCCCTATTACTGATACACTAGCCAAGAGTCACCCAAAACACTCTTTATTAACAAAAATGTTTACGGCTGCTATACTCAACACTTAGAATGAGTCAGTACCAGCCCCCAGAAAAACTTCCCTTCCCCCAAATGTGGAGTACAGGAGGCCTAAAAAGAGAGTTTGGCTCTACTGTTCAGTGCTGCCTGACAATAATCAAAGTATAAACCAATTCTAAACATCTGGGGGGGACAAAAACCTGCACTTGGGATTCCTACCACACACTCCTAATTTTTGCCACTAAATAAGATCAAAACAAGAAAATAAGAGCAAGAGTCTCAGTGCTGTGCCTGAAGGAGAACTGCTGTTCTCGTGTCCACGCGTGACAATTCCTGACACACGAGGGCAAAGAGCTCCTGCGCAGAGGAAACAAGGCTCAGAGCAAGAAGAGGTGACAGGTTTTCAGGGAGATCAGGGGTGGTCACAAGGTCAGAGTCTTGTGTCTATTCAGCATTACTCCCTTATTAAGACTAACAGGGTTGCACGTACCTTCCAGTGCTGAAAAGGGTTTTGGGGTTTAGGGGCTTCTGATCAATGACAGTGATGTTACATGACTGTCACAAATAATTACAATAGGAGAGAAAAGATGCTGATGCCTACACTGGTATGGATCTGTTGGGTGTGCTTGATTTACCAGGAATTCGGTCTTTCCGTCAAGGTGTCTTACTTTGAATTTCTGTATTGAATTCCTTCAACACATGGTAGAAATAAAAACCGCAGGAGTTTTAAGAGCTGTATGACTAAAACTCTTAGAAGAATAAAACAGCACATGGTCACAATAGAGGAGAAAAATCCCTCTGAAAGGTTCATTGGAAGATGGAGTCAAAAGGTCAAATACACATCACTTCCTCTATGTACAACAGTACTAAATAACTAAAGCTTACCAGGGAGTATTTTTCCCTAAATAAAGATGATCCCCAGATGAAGCAAGTATTTTCCAGCACAAGAAGGCTACAAGCATTCCCACATAAGCTTATATTTAAATTGCTTCAAGAGTTACATCCCTACTTCTTGGGAAATCCACTGCATCTTTTTTCCTGATAAGAATTATTCATAGAGCCCCACTATAAATTCAGAATGGAAATGAAGAGCTCAAAACCTGCATATTTGGTACTGTCTGCTCCTGCTGCACACACACAATTACATTCCAATGAACTGACAGAACGAAAGGTGCTCGCAAGCGTAGATCTGTAAATATTTACACGCAGTAGCCTACAAAGCAACCAGGCACGTGGATATCACCCAGAAAAGCATTCTAAAAATTAGTGTAAGTATAAGTCAAGCAGATACTTTCAACCACCTTTTTTGTCCTCTACCACCTCAGAAGTCAGGGGACAGCTCGGAGCTCCTCATACATCCCAAACAGTGACAGTAATACACACACACAAAGGTTGGTTGTATGCCCTCAACTCCCCTTCACCCTACTTAAGCCCTTCAATTTGACACCTATCAAATCAGCCAGGCTTGCAATTAGCTTGCTTCCTATAAAAATGAATAAATTATCAGAAAAAGTTAGCAGTCATCAGGCTTANAAGTCACATCATTTAAATAGCCAGGAAGAAAATAAGACTGATCTTAAAATGGATGCAGCAGCTTCTTTTAAAGAGCAACATGTTGCAATCACCTTTCATTTTAGGGGAAGGGAGGGATTCCCTCAAAGGAACAGAGACGGGGAGCAGTGGGGGGAGGGAGCCTGCGATTTAAAAAAAAAAAAAAGCGACTTGGGATTTTAATTTTTTTTTTCTTTTGGCTAAAAACTTTGCTTTCCCCTCGGTTACAAGGGGCTGGTGCCGGGGATGGCGGCCCGGTGCCTCTGCAGAGGCGGCTCGGCGGCAGCTCGGGGAGGAGGAGAAGGAGAGAAAAGCCACAGAGAGAGAGAGAGAAAAAGAAAATGGCGCAGAGACTAAGTCCCGACCGTCGACAAGGCGACTTTCCAGGGAGGAATCGGGGCCCAAAGGCGACCCCGGCAGAGCCGCTGCGCTCGGATCGGGGGCCTGCGGTGCCCCCACTCGGGGCGGCGGGGGTCAGGGGGGGCCGATCCCGGCGGGAAAGGGGCGCTTTTGGCAGCTCGATGGGAACAATGGGGCCGGTGAGCGCGGAGCCGGGACTTAGTCTCTGGGACGCCATGTCTGTGCGAGGGGCGCGCCGGGGCCGCACTCACCGTTCGCTCGGAAATCCGCCTCGATCTGCGGGGAGAGCACACAGGGACACACCGTCAGCACGCCCGGGCCCGCGGCGCTCCAGGGCACCCCCACCCCCACCCTCACCCTCATTTTTAGGGCAATTAAATACCAAATGAGAAAAGCCCGGCGCGATGCGGAAGGTGATGGGGGAACCGGTGAAGCGCCCCCCGGCCCCCGCACAGCCCATGAGGGGATCCCTTTCAAGCCCCCCCAAAAGGGGAGCGAGCCGGGGAGCGCGGCAGCCGCCCCCTCCCCTTCTCTACCCAGCCCAGGGGTTACACGCGGGTCCCTGCTCCCACCACCCCCCATCCCGCCGCGGGGGGACAGCTGGGCTGACAGGGCCCTGCCCAGACGCATGAGGGCGGCCGCAGGGCACGGTCCCCCCGCTGGGGTTACGGGGGGCGGCGAGGCGGCTGGCCCACGGCCGGCATGGGGGGATGCGAGCACCCCGGCGGGGGTCCCCCGGGAGCGCGCCCTGCGGGCGGGCACGGGGCGCTCACCTGGGAATCGTTGTGCAGCTGGTCCCCGCTCATGCCGGAGGCGCGGGCGGCCGGGAGGAGCGGGAGGAGCGGCGGGCAGAGGAGCGCCGGGCGGAGCGGGACGCGGGGAGCGCACCGCGGTTGTGTAACAGACTAAGTCCCGGTTTCGGCGCTCTGCGCAGGCGCGGCGCCTTTTAAATCGGCGGGGGAGAGGCTTGACGGGCAGGGGGCGGGAAGCGGCCGCGCGCGTATTTGCATTCCAGCCACGCCCCCAGAGCCGGCATGATTTGCATGTGGGCCACGCCCCGCCGGCGTGACCGCTCCGACCCACCGTGCACTACGCCACTCGCTGCTTTACATATCCGGTCCCGCCCCTTCATCTCCTTCCTCCAATGGCGAGGCAAAACCCGGCCCGTCTTTACATGCGAGGCTCCGCCCCCTCCCCGCGGCTGCCCGGCCCGGTGCATTGTGTAAGAACCCGTGCTGCTCCATGCGCGCAGCGCGCATGCGCCATCTTCCCACCTCGCCGGCTGTATTTGCATTCAAGCCCCGCCCCTGTCCGCAGGCCCCGCCCCCAGGGCCGCATGGCGGGAGGGTGGCTCTGAGGGGAGGCGTTTCCGCTGCCTCCCCGCGATAACCGCACAGTGACGGCCCCGCACCCCGCTGGGCCCGCAGCCCCCGGGCGCCGCGGGCTGTGGGGCTCTCGGAGCTTTCCCTGAAGTCCTGCCACGCCAGACCCCCCCACAGGCACCAGCACATGGGCAATTTGAGCATTTCCTAGCGAGAAGAGGCGAGCGGGGCGCACCTGTCCCGCAGAGCCCTCGTTCTCAGTGTGGCTGACCCCGCGCTGTCGGTCTCCGTACGCCACCGCACCAGGCTGGAGTGCAGAGGCCGCAGGAACCGCGGGGAGATGCTGGGGAGGGGGGAGAAATGCAGATCGAGCAGGTTTGTGCTCACTTGACTCGCTTAAGTCAAGGACAGCACTGGTGCATTACATACAAGAGCATTAAAAAGGGATCAGCCTGCAAGGTTTTTCTCCTGGCATAAGCAGCCTCTTATAATTTCTTTTTCCTGCAAGGAAATGGAGGGTAAAAGGGGGCCAAAGCTTTATTTTCTTTTAGCTAATGTGATAACGAAGCACGTGCCTGCCTAGAAAAACACCCTTCCTTCTTCAGCCCAAACCTGAAGACATTTATTTCTGTTCCGCAGCAGCCCTTATAAACGGGTTTTCTTGTCGGTGTACTAAATGGCAGGTTTAGTATGCATGGCTGGTACATGTCTCACAGGACTGCCTCCAGTCTTCTTGGAGCTTCCATCCTCTGCTGCAACACAGACTGTACCTTTCCTCAGCTTCTTTACACAACCAGAGCTTTGATTTGACACTAAAATAACCTGGCGCTGCCAGGCTATCTGAAGAGATACATCAAAATGTAAGCAGTGACAGCAGCCACCTATTTGCACTGCATATTTATATCCTGCAAAGGGAAAACTCTGTCACTTTCTTACCGTCTTCAGAAGAGGATCTGAGGACTTCCTTTTTTTACCGAGAGCAGGCAAATATTTCTGTCTCTGGAGCTGTTTATTATGCAAACTGCTTTAGTCACTGTTAGATTTTTAAATATAAACATAATGAAAGGGCTGTTTCAGACACCGGGAAGAGGTGTGTGCCCCTGGCTCACAAGAATGAGGTGAAAGCAGGCTTTGCCCTGGGTTTGAGCCCCTCCTTGCTGCCATCCAGGGCTGCAGGGCTGTGTCTTTTGAGACAGCCTGGCAGCGGGCTGGCACCTCATCCTTCCGACATTAGAAATTCCTAAAAGCTTTTCCTTTGAAGCAGCAATTTCGCTTTAAACCTCACATCTTTGTCTCCCCAAGAAGCCCTGCTCAGGTGGCTGTGCCCGCCACAAGAAAGGGACCAGGGGCCTGCCACCATCCCCGGCACTCCGCAGCTGCAGCCAGCCCCGTGCAGGGGAAGGCAGCACGGCCCCTTCCAGCAGCTGCCGCCTTCGCAGGCGTTTGCAAGCACGCCTGGCTGCAAAGCCGAGCCCCCGAAACCGGCACACGAGGGGTTTAGTGCAGGAGCCTGCTGACAGCCGGCTGGGAGAGCCCCGAAGGAACAGGGAGATTCCCAGTTTGGTGTCTCGGGTCCTGACAACGAGCACTCCCGCGGCAGCACTGCCAGAGACCTCAGCGACGAGCAAAACCTTGTGCTCGGCTGTCAGACACCGCTCGCACCACGGAGGGAACCTGCAGCCGAGACAGCCGTGCTCCAGCCAGAGCGAGCTGTCTCCCAGGAATCGCTTCCCATCTGCTGCACGGAGCCTCCTTCTCTCCTCTGCTCACGGAGCAATTTGAAACCCACCCGGACATAAACCCGTGCAACCTGCTGTAGGTGAGCCTGCTTCAGCAGGAGGCTGGACTGGGTATTCTCCAGAGGCACTTCCCAAACCCAGCCATTCCGTGTGATCCGTTTTGTTCCCAGTCTTCCACAGGGTTATCCTAGAGCCTGCAGGGAGCCCCTGCTCTGCTGTTAGAACCCAAGGGGCAGGGAAATATACAGTTTGTTCAAAACAAGCTGTTACATTAAACCGTAACACCTGTGTGGCCCCATCTGTTGCAACGAGCTGTATGATAAAAAGCCTTCTAATCTCCAAGCCTATAACCTGCAGCACCACCGTCCAGGAGGCTGATCCCCCCCTCACCCCCTTCCACGCTGGCATCCCTTGGGACACGGGAGGCTCTGCCAAAGGAGAGGAAAGCTCGTCCAAGACACGCCAGTGTACGACCCTGAGAAGTGGTTGTGGCCCCAAGCCTGCCAGAATCAGAGAAGCATTTGGACAATGCTCTCAAGCACGTGGGATTCTTGGGGTTGTCCTACGTGGGAGTTGGACTCGACGATCCTTGTGTGTCCGTCCCAGCTCGGGAGATTCTGATTCTAACCAGCCCTTTCCACGGTGGAGGCGGGCAGTGAAGGGGTTAACGCGCTTGGACCTGCTCCCCTGGCGAGGTTGTGCACACCCCATCAAGATAAATGGAGGGAGTTCACACCTCTGAGTGCTGTGGTCCCTCCCCAGGGCTCCCTGGGACCTGTACATCACCCGTCGGGTTAATGTAGCCTAGGTGATTGCCTGCAAAAAGAAACAGCTGGAAACTATGTGTTTAAATTAAATCGTAAATCACCCAGGATACAAAACCAGTAGAAAAATCTCTAGTTCTTGATCTTGGTGAATTGTGAGATTTGATTTATCTGGTGCACTGAAGGCCTCGTGCTGTGCTCAGGGTGCATATTTTGGGAGAGGGAGGTGGGTGGTGTTTTCCCGGCCAGCTTTGCAGTCCTGTATTAGGCTGGGATCTCACACTGTGCTCCAGCCTGAGTCTCCACTCTTGTGCACGGACCAACACAACACAAGAAACCTCGACATCCAAACTCCTAAGTCCTCCATAGCCTCTTTCCAAGCCTTGCTCTTGGCCTCAGGTGAAGCCATCTACATCGTGTTCCTTCAGTTAATTCTCCTTTACATTTAACTTGATTATATGATGCCTTTCAAGTTTGAAAGTGAAATAAAACTGGGTAATTAAATACGCTCGTATCTTAGTATTTTTGATTACAATATCAGAAGTTCAGGCCTTAGAGCTTATTTTGGAGTGCAGAAGGAAGAGCACAATGCTGTCAACTCATTCAATTTTATTAGCAGTCCCACAGATCCAAGTTCACTTGCTTAGCTTTCCTCTATATAATTTTTTAAAAATCTCTACTTTTATCAGAGGCAGTGGCCAGTTTCTAGTATTTATGCTTTAGGAGAAAAAAAAAAGGCAACAAAACTCCTCCATCTGAATATGAAAAAATGCATTTTGTGTGTGAGGTGGTAACAGCCTGTTACAAAACACATTTAAACCCAAAAATCTAATTTTTAAAGACCTGTAATGATTTTTTTAAGTCTCAGCTCATTGGTAAGAGCTATGGTTTGGATATTTCTGTCACTACTGTACTTTTTTTTCACAGCCAGAGACCTGCCTGATGTGCAGGATTCCCAACTGGCGTCATCCTGTAAACCTGCTGTCTCTAGAACCAAGTGACACTGGTACAAAATAGAACAGTCAGATACATGACTCCCTACTCATTTTTCATTACCATGACCTGCTCAAAACACTCATACTTATTATGTGCTGTTGGATGCATTGAAACTAAATGATCTCAGTGCTCTGAAAGAAATGCTCTTTAATAAACTGCAGCAATTATCACAGTTTTATATGTAAGGCAAGGGAGCAAATTAAGCAGAACCAGCAGATACGATTGTAAGTGGGAGCTTTCAAAGGTCAGTCTTAATTACTGAGTTTCACCTGGGATGGGAGAAGCTTGCAGAAGTCCTGGGAAATTGCCAGTTAGAAAACAATAGCTGATACCACTTAAACTTCATGATGTCCTCATTTGCCTTGGTTAAGGGAGACAGCAGCGGTAGAGAGGTTGTTGTAATGGAAAGGAGAACATTCGGGCCATAATCCAAGGGGCACGGACCTGGATTTTCAGCTAGCATTCCCAAGCACATGTACACCTATCTGCCGCGATGGTTTGTGGCTGCTGCACGGCCAGTGTGTAACAGCACACTCAGTCAGGCACATATACCCCTCTGTGCCTCATTGCCTTCCTGCTCCTAGCTAATAAAGGCGACTCTCCTGCTTGAGAAAACAATGAGAAGCCCATAAACAACACATTGCTTCAGGTTGCCCTCCTCATTTTGGCGTGCAGAGCAGTCAGTGCCCAGTATTTGGAGATTACCCCACCCCGGGGCTCCCGGCAGCAAAGCGTGGGTGCTTTGGGAGCCCCAGAGCACATGAGAAAAGCCACCCTTGCATAATGTGGCAGGCGTGGGAGGCAATAGGATGGCTCTTTTAGAGCATTCACGTGTTGCAAATATAGCCGAGATAAGGAGCCATTTCATATAATCTGTGCCCCTGGAATGAATTTCTCATGAATTTAGGCTAGCTGGTTTCAATTTTATCTCCTGTAGGTGATTTCAGTGGCTGTTTCTCACAATATGACATAATTCTGTAATGCAGATTCCTGACACTGCAAGGAAAAGTGTCCAAGCATTTCTGTTCACATCAGAACTGCTATTAAAAATACCCAGAGTTAAATTTGGTACCCACAGCTAATAAATGGCTCTCCTTCACAGTACAATGAGATAATATTTCCCCTGTCTCTACTGTTTTCCATCCAAAGAAGAGAAGAATCCCCATTTTGGGAAAGAAACTGCTCACTTGGAGTGTTTCCATTTCTGGAGTTGCGCCATGTGGAGAATGCTGGGCCCAACTCCAGGAGATCCAAGCAGCCTAAACCCATCCAAAATCCACGGGAGCTCTGATTCTCGTCACTCCAAGTGCCAGTCCAGCCGTATCCCAGAGACTGGCCCTGCTGAACTCGAGAACACTTTAGAAAAGGAGCCTTTAAAGACTTTGCTCGAGTCAGTGGCAAGCACTGAAAATTCAGCAGAGACTCTTGGCACAGCTTCCCTGTGACGTGCCAGTGTGCCATCGCCCTCCTGTCCCCTGCCAAAAATCTGCTTTTAGCTGAAGGGCTTTGAGACAGCCTAAGCTAAGCCTAGCCTGGAAAACTCAGTGGAAGAGAGCCCCCTCAAAATGTGGAGAACCAACTTTAAGCTGGCTTGCCCTCCAGGCTGGAGAGGAGTCCGGCCAAACGTGGGTGCATTCCGACCTGAAAGCTCGAACGGGGTGTGAATTGCTCACGCCTTAGACAGGAGGTGACGTGTGGCCCCATTAATGGCTTTATTAGCTTTGGTGGCCCCATGCAATCGGGAGGCACTTCCCAGTGGGAAGGAGAGCCCTGTGCTCGCTCGGTTCCTGCTCTGGCACAGCTTTCTCGTGGTGTCTGTGCCCACTGAACCGCTGCTTTCTCATGGCAGGGATGGCCCCAGGAGTGCTGTGTCCTGCTTGGGGCACCCAGCTGTCTGGGGGATCCCACCCTGCACTCCTTCCAGCACAGTCCTTGCACAGCCAGAAAGGCACTGGCAGCTCTTCCCGAGTGCCTCAGGTCTCTTCTGTGGCTCTTCCCGAGTTCTGGATAGACCTGGTACCCTCGTGGCACAAAAAGAAAATAAACCAGAAGGTCTTTTGTGAGTTGATACTTAGTAAAGGTGAGATAGAGACCAGCCCTGCTTTTGGGGCTGCAAAACCCCTGCTTTAAGGAGGGTCTCTTGTAGGTGACCCTCCTTTTGGGCTCTCTGGGGTTCAACTCATGATCTGGCAGATGGGACTCATGGTTCCTCCCTGCCAGGGTAGGTGAGGGGTGAGAAATGCAGGTGTGGGATCCTCTGCTGATCAGCTGAGAGTGATCCAAAGTAGCGGGGCATTGTCAGGTCTGAGCTGATCAGCCTGATTAATACTGCCATTGCTGAGCAGCTGTAGCTCTACGTGGGCTCTGTTAAGGTCTCTCCTCTCCCTGGAGGTGGGTCAGCTCTTAGCATCCCCTCCCAGGCCATCACAGTGTGCCTAGGTGCAGCCTGGGTGCAAATCCTTGGATTAATATCAGGATGTGGTGAACCACCAGCAGGGCCAAGTGCAGGACATGTCAGGGCTGCTCGTTCAGGGCAGGGCTGCCGGGGCTCACCCCAGAGAGCAAACCCAGGAGCCAGCAGCACCTGCACCCCGGGTGCTAGCCAGGAATTCCAGGTCACAGCTGGATGCAATGTCCACAGGCAGCATCACAATAGGCTGGAGAGGTTCTGGAGGGATGTTAGTGTCTAAGCCTAGGGCTGTCAGGCTAAGGCTGCTGGCTCTGAAAAATCCAGTGATCAAATCTGTACGTTAGACAGCCCTGCTTAAAAATGTCCGTATCACTGGCTTTAAATATATTTATCATGGTTTTTGCTGCAACATAAATCTTTCCTAAAATAACTTGCAATGTTAGTATTGTAACAGAGCTACAAAAACCAAAGCATGAACCCTTGATCAGGAAAATCCACCAAAATCTCAAGTGGAAATAACTACTTTAATGTAATTTTGTCAAGAAGGAAGTAATGAAGATACTTTATAAGGAAACAATAATCAATCTCGAATAATGAATGAAAATAAAGATGAAACTGATTTTTAAAATAACGAGGTTTTTGGCATGCCTTTTTATTTTTAAAAGAGGGTTGTTATCTTCATTGGAATTTAGATTTTTAAACTCTCTAAACCCTTCTGGAACATTAAGAAATATTTCCATGTCTTGTAGAGCTCTTGATAAAATGTGAGATGAATATTGTCAAGGCCAAGGATTTCATACCTCCTTTCAAAAAATCCCCAGACTAAAAATAATGAGACTAGATTTAAAAGAATAAATGTAACTTTCTTTTTAAATTCTTCACACTGATGTCTTGAAAGTGCTTTTTATTATCATTTATTAAGATGAGGTGGAATAGAAACATAGACCTGATCTGCTCAATATAGCTGCACTGATTTAACACAGCAGCAAATCAGTTTAATTAGATCAGTGATTAGACCTTATGTGAGCACTCCTCCATGCTAAGGGAAACTTACACTGTGGGTGAATTACATCTTTGAGTCCGAGAAACAAACTGCTGGCTTAATAACAATAACAGCAACAATAATAATAACAAAAACAACTACAACAACAATGTTTTTCCTTCAGTAGAGATTTTTTTCTTGATGAAGGCAGAAAATAGGCAAGTAAGTGGTGAGGAGGAAAGTTGCAATCACCCTCTGTGTCAAGGTGGTGGGATAAAATTCTTATGGTGGTAACCTCCAAATCCTGTTCAACAACATGTCCTTGTCTTGTTGGGCAAGATGGAGCAAGGCGAAACACACAAACCACAACTAGAAAAAGGATTGTCCAGCAGATCGAGTCCTTGGTCCATACCCTCCATGTCTGACTCAACATTTGTGTCAACAGAGAGATAGCCAGGCAAAAAGTCATCACTGCTTTAGAGAGCTCAGATGCTGTGGGGACAGCTCAGAGATGTGGATAACCAGCTATCTAAAATGGCATTTAACCATATCTAAGGCCTGTGTCCAATGCTGATGAGGATGGTTATCTTTTGCTACTATTGCCAGAACAACAGGAGCTCTGTGCAAGCAGCCCCTGGTGTCTGCTTGGAGAAGGGGGTAGAGCTGGTCTGGGCACACACACAGGCAGCTGGCAGCAGGATCAGCCCTTCTCAAGACAGGAAGCTTTTCTTCATATGTCTGAGGGTTTCTTGCATGCAGCCCCAAGACCTCCTGGCAGCAGGCTGTGACACAGACAGCAGATGACTTCCCTTGGCTTTTATCAGGGTAGCGCGCCTCTGAATTCATCATGGAGATATGTGAGCATTAACTCTAGGTAATAAAGTAAGGCTGTGCAGATGCAATTATAAGGAGAGGCTTAGCCAGCTCTAAGTAGGTGGTTTGAAATATAGGCTTAAATGTCTTTCTGTAGGGTTGGTATAAGTGGTGTGTTTGTAGGAAAGCAGCCTGGTGGCAAAGCAAAGCATAGCTCGTATCGCAGCCCAGCCACGTGGATGTGAAGAAGCATTAAAAAATAAATATAACTAACAAGGAACCCATGGGAAAGTGTCACTTCAGAGCCTGGAGCTGGAGTGGGCAGACAGATATGGTGGTTTTGTCCAGCTCTTGGTCTTCCCTCCAGGCATGCAGGAGGGGCTCCAGGAGCCCATTGCAGCTGCTGCAGCCAGGCTCTGAGGCTCCGAGGGGGACAGCCAGCAGGGACATTGTGGGGAGATAGAAGGAGGAAGAAAGGTTCTGGAGAGGATGGAGATGTAACTGCTGTCTGTTTCCAGACACCAAGTGAGAACCCACCCAGGTGGGACCAACTCCTTTCTCACCTCCAAGCTGGGCCTCACCTCTGGTTGCTGCTGCCCCCCTTTCCTTTTCCAAGACCTTCCAGATGCAGCAGAAGGAAGGGAGTTGGAGATGGGGCTGTGGCATGAAATGCCACAGAGCAGCAATTTCCATTCATTCTGCCCATGAAGACCACAGCCCCTGCAGTGCTAGGAACTGTTTTTTGATGATCATACTTAGAGCAATCAAGATGCAGAAGAAATAAATGCAAATACACTGGGCCAGCTGCTGACACAATGCAGAGCCAAAGCCACTCTGAAAGCAGCAAGAAAGGTTTGTTATGGTTCACAGAGCTTCAGGAAGGGTCCCAAGCCAGACATGCAGAGGGGAGGGGACAGGTGACACCAGAGCAGACTCTCGCTTCCAGTGTGGTCTGGAAGCACAGGGTGAAATCCTGGCTTCTGGGAAGCTGTGGCTGCTGAGCATCAACACCAGCAGGAAATGTTTGAAGTGTAAGAGAGCTCAGTGTATGAGTGACAGGATCCTGATGAGCCCTGACCAGGCTCAGAGAGGTGCTGGAAGGGTTTTCCCAGGAGTATGGGCAGAGCTCTTGGGCACACAAGGTGTTGGGCAAGCAAACAAGCTGTCACTGTCAGGTTTACACGACGTGCCTCGAGCGTGTGATGCTGCTGAGCGCTCTGCCAGCTCCACGTCTTCGTTTTGCATGGAGCATGTTGAAATCAGCCATCCTTCATCTGTGTTGTGTTAGCTGCTGGTAAAAACACAAAGCGCTGAGCGTGGTGATGCAGAAGGGCTGCAGGCCAGCTGCTTGAATTGCCTGCCTGCCCGACGTCTCAGCGTGATCCCAGTGGGGATGCCTCTCTCCCAGGAAAGACCTCGGACAGCTGGAGTTTCCAGCCCAGCATAGCAGAGGGAAGCAGCACCAACACAGCCTATGCTGCTGTGCCAGGACGTGAGGACTCAGGAGCTGTTTCCCATGCAGTGGTGCCAGCTGGCAACCTGGCACAGGCAGCTCACGAGTTGTAATCCAAAATAGTTCCCAACAAGTGGGCGTGGGGCCAGGCTGGGGCTGGGAGGGGAGCATGGCACTGTGCCCCCTGTGGGGTGCAGGCTGTGCACCCCAAAGATCTGCCATTCCCATCCCGTGCTGCTCCTGGTGTCAGTGAAATCCCGCTGTGCCTCCTCCCTGGAGTGAGACACCCCAGGCTGTCAGGGCCCGCTGTCACCAGAGCAGGGCACTCATTCATAAATCCAGCACTGGCTGGGACAGAGCTTAGGGGAGGAGTTGGGATGGAGCAGGGAACAGGGACTGCTTTGTTGGAATGGAGCTGGCATGGAGAGTGTGTGTGCATGGATGGAGCTGGGAGAAGAGGATCGGTGGCTTTGTGGTTGAAAGCTCAAGGTCAGCTGCTGCTTGCACTGCTCGTGGCATGGCTCAGCCCATCCGTGGCCCCCAGCAGCACCCTGAGCCCCTGCCTGGGTCAGCACATCCCAACCTCTGCTCTGTTCTTCCCAGAGCAGGCCTGGCAGAAGGGCTCACAGCAGGGAACAGCACGCAGGACAAGCCCCAGAGACTGCAGGCTCTTCTGGCTGCTCGCTTGCTTGAGGCTGCTCCTCAGGGCCTCAGTTTCCCCAGCTGCAAAATGGAAAGGGTGATGCTATTTACTTGAAGTGCTTCAGAGGGAAAATCCTGCAGGAAAAGCTGGCAGGACAGGAGCTGCCATCAGCATTGCTGGTCCTGAGGGAGGATGAGGATGGGTGCTGAGCAAGGTGGGAGGGTCCCAGCTGGCAGAGAGTGGCAGCCCTGAGCTTGCCAGCAGCTCGTGGGTGTCTATGACAGCTGGGCAGACAGTTGGGCAAGTGCTGCCAGTGCCCATAGTATCTCCAAGGATCTAATCTACATCACACACGGTGCTGTGACACCTGCAAGGTGTGAGTGGAGTCACTGGGGCCCGTATGGCTCCTGGGTGCAGCCCCTGGCCCAGGAATTCCAGCATCGTCCCCTTCCTCACTGACATGGGCCGGGTAACTGTGATTTCATCAAGGATGGACTCTGGGATCTTCCCAAACTCCACCACATCACCCTTGTACTCTGCCTCTCTGCCTCACCCTGCTCTGCTCACACTGCTCCAGCAGCCCTGGAGTTACTCCTGATTTACACCTCATCTGGCCTCATTTTTTTTCTCCTTCGTACCAAATTGCTGGCGTGTGTCCGAGATCCAATTATTTTCATGGCCATTATAAAAACTAATAAACCTCAGCAAAGCCTCTGGCAGCCCCGTTGCTGTGTTTGTGCATCTGTATGGTCACCAGGGCGGGAAGCATCGGAGCTGTCAGCACATCCAGGCCCACACGGGCACCCCCGGGGCAGTCACAGTGGTCACAGTGCTTAGCATCGTGTACTGCAACTGCTTGGTGGCTAACTTCCATATAATGAACTCTGTCAGCACCAGCCCAAATTGCTGTGAGCAGGAGAACAGAGGGAAAGGGCTCTGGGAAGGGTTTTCTGCTTCAGCCAGAGAAGGATTACTGCTGGCCCCTGAGCATAAATCCACATCTGTGGGTGAGAAGGTGCTTTTGCCCTTTCTGTTCAGTCTGCTCCTGTTTCGTGTACCAGTGTCAGTGTGACTGTGTCCCATCACACCCCTGTCCTGAGGCAGGGATGGGGACGTGGCCCTGGGAGCAGCTGATGGTCACAGTCACCGACAAAGGCAGGAGATGCCCCAAATACAAGTGCAGCGGGTTGGAAATCTCCCCAGCCCTCAGTTCCATGACCTTTGGGGCCTCCAGTCTCTGATTAGCATGGGCTTTGTGCTGCAAGGGGCTTTGCTGGGTCCTAGTGCTGCTGCCCAGCAGAGGCCCCGAGCCCGGCTGTGTCCTCCTGCCATGGGGTAAGTGCTGCCCTTCCCTCAGCACTGGAGCAGCTCCTTCTTGCCATGGATGGCACCACGAGCTGGCTCAGCCATGAGGGGTGTGCACTCACAGGTCCTGCCCTCCATCCTCCACCCCCCCATGCATATCCCATGGTGGCACCATGCACTAGAGTCACTGTTTTCAGGGCCACACCTTGAAATGGGCAGCTCAGATTTCCGAATTACTGTGCACGGTTTCCTCTCTTGAATTGGGGTGGGGGGCTGTGGGAGGGGGTGGTGGCTCTGCAGAGTAGAAATCTTGAGGTTTTATTACGCTGGTGAGGCTGTCTGTCCTCAGAGCCCCAGTTGCCCTGATCATCTCTCCCAGCTTCATGCTGAGGTAAATGAGAGGAGAAGTCTCAGGACAAGGGAGAGGCTGGAACACTGTGAGGATGGGGCTGTGGGTGGGGGCACAAGGCTAACCCTTGATGCATTAACTCCTTTTCTGCTGCTCTCTGCTGCACCCTTCTGTGGCAGGGTTGCAGGTCTGATCTGCCCTGTCAGCAGCTCCATCAGCAGCCTCCAGCCTTGGGAACCAGGATAAGGAGCAACAGCAAAGCATTAACGTGTCTCAGGTCTCCCCTGATAATTAAAGAGCCCTGCAGATGAGCAGGTTTGAGTTGTCCCATGTGTGCCTGCTGCAATCTTCCACCACTTGCCAGCAGAGGAGCCTGCCTTGTCAGTGCTTACAGCTGACAGCACCTGCTTGGATTTTCATGTTTTCAGACTGGTCGTTTTTAGAATTCAAAAGTTGCAGTCCATTTAATTTTTTTTACGTTTCATTCATCTTGGCAACTGAAAATAGCCCGAGCAGTTTCAGTTCCTTTTTTTGTTCTTCTTTGTTTTTTAAATAATCAGTTTCATTCTCAGACAATCTCTTTGCTGCAAAAAAATAATAAAATAAATGTGTCTTCAGATAAAGAGATTTGTCTTGGTTTAAAAACTACTGGTAGAATGGCTCAAGTAAGTGCCACCTCCATGTGCTCTGTGACCATAAATCCTGCCTGTGCTCCTTGGCTGCCAGATTGTCTCACTGGTAACCAAACTGATCCTGAGTGATCAATGCTTATTTTTACAATTCAGAAATGGATTAGATGTGCTTCTGAATTTCCAGAAAACTCACCGCAGGACTAGAGTGTGAGGCTGTGCATGTTTGGGGTTACCTTGTGCACGAGATGAAGGCAGCCCTGTGGCTCTGGGCTCACACAAACCCAAACCACTGCACCCCAGTCCCCCTGCTCTTCCCAGGACACACACAAACTGCACAAATTACTTAACTAAAAATGAAAACTGAGTGATGCTGTGATTTCAGATTAAAGTGTGTATATCCATGTGCAAAGGCCACAAAAGACAGCAGCAAATGCTCATCGCTGGGAAGGGAAGGGAAGGGAAGGGAAGGGAGCTGTGTCTGTTAATGCAGGAAGAGTGAAGGGATGCCATTGGTTATTGGAGGTGAAAATCCAAAGTGCAAGAAATCTTCCTTGCTGGGCCCACTCCACAAGCATTTCCCATCCCAGGGCTGAAGTGCATTAAACCTGGAAAACCAAATCCCCCAGTGCCCAGCCAAGGTTGGTTCAGGGCTCACTGCAGGGCTCTGCTGAGCTCTCAGGGTGCTGGGTTAGTTACTAGCCACACCATACAGAGCTGCTGTCACCCTTCACTTTGCATGCCTGAGATGGGATTAACATCTGGCAAGTGCCACAGTGAGACTGTCAGGTCAGCCCCAGCTTCTTATCCTGTTCCTCAGCTCGTGGCTGAGTCCTTGTCCACTAGGGCTGGGGGAATGAAAATAAAGNGTGCACTCACAGGTCCTGCCCTCCATCCTCCACCCCCCCATGCATATCCCATGGTGGCACCATGCACTAGAAAGTGAATTTTCAGGGCCACACCTTGAAATGGGCAGCTCAGATTTCCGAATTACTGTGCACGGTTTCCTCTCTTGAATTGGGGTGGGGGGCTGTGGGAGGGGGTGGTGGCTCTGCAGAGTAGAAATCTTGAGGTTTTATTACGCTGGTGAGGCTGTCTGTCCTCAGAGCCCCAGTTGCCCTGATCATCTCTCCCAGCTTCATGCTGAGGTAAATGAGAGGAGAAGTCTCAGGACAAGGGAGAGGCTGGAACACTGTGAGGATGGGGCTGTGGGTGGGGGCACAAGGCTAACCCTTGATGCATTAACTCCTTTTCTGCTGCTCTCTGCTGCACCCTTCTGTGGCAGGGTTGCAGGTCTGATCTGCCCTGTCAGCAGCTCCATCAGCAGCCTCCAGCCTTGGGAACCAGGATAAGGAGCAACAGCAAAGCATTAACGTGTCTCAGGTCTCCCCTGATAATTAAAGAGCCCTGCAGATGAGCAGGTTTGAGTTGTCCCATGTGTGCCTGCTGCAATCTTCCACCACTTGCCAGCAGAGGAGCCTGCCTTGTCAGTGCTTACAGCTGACAGCACCTGCTTGGATTTTCATGTTTTCAGACTGGTCGTTTTTAGAATTCAAAAGTTGCAGTCCATTTAATTTTTTTTACGTTTCATTCATCTTGGCAACTGAAAATAGCCCGAGCAGTTTCAGTTCCTTTTTTTGTTCTTCTTTGTTTTTTAAATAATCAGTTTCATTCTCAGACAATCTCTTTGCTGCAAAAAAATAATAAAATAAATGTGTCTTCAGATAAAGAGATTTGTCTTGGTTTAAAAACTACTGGTAGAATGGCTCAAGTAAGTGCCACCTCCATGTGCTCTGTGACCATAAATCCTGCCTGTGCTCCTTGGCTGCCAGATTGTCTCACTGGTAACCAAACTGATCCTGAGTGATCAATGCTTATTTTTACAATTCAGAAATGGATTAGATGTGCTTCTGAATTTCCAGAAAACTCACCGCAGGACTAGAGTGTGAGGCTGTGCATGTTTGGGGTTACCTTGTGCACGAGATGAAGGCAGCCCTGTGGCTCTGGGCTCACACAAACCCAAACCACTGCACCCCAGTCCCCCTGCTCTTCCCAGGACACACACAAACTGCACAAATTACTTAACTAAAAATGAAAACTGAGTGATGCTGTGATTTCAGATTAAAGTGTGTATATCCATGTGCAAAGGCCACAAAAGACAGCAGCAAATGCTCATCGCTGGGAAGGGAAGGGAAGGGAAGGGAAGGGAGCTGTGTCTGTTAATGCAGGAAGAGTGAAGGGATGCCATTGGTTATTGGAGGTGAAAATCCAAAGTGCAAGAAATCTTCCTTGCTGGGCCCACTCCACAAGCATTTCCCATCCCAGGGCTGAAGTGCATTAAACCTGGAAAACCAAATCCCCCAGTGCCCAGCCAAGGTTGGTTCAGGGCTCACTGCAGGGCTCTGCTGAGCTCTCAGGGTGCTGGGTTAGTTGCTAGCCACACCATACAGAGCTGCTGTCACCCTTCACTTTGCATGCCTGAGATGGGATTAACATCTGGCAAGTGCCACAGTGAGACTGTCAGGTCAGCCCCAGCTTCTTATCCTGTTCCTCAGCTCGTGGCTGAGTCCTTGTCCACTAGGGCTGGGGGAATGAAAATAAAGAGTCACAGCTCTGCTGCCAGTCAGGCAGAGGGGATGGCTTCAAGCCATCCCCTGTTACAGCAGCAACAAAGTTATAACAGGAACTGATATTTTTATTCTTTTCATTTGCATTTGAAATGTCACTCTGGGGACTTCACTATTATTGTTACTGCAAATGTGTGCCTTGATTTTTCCAGTCCTGACCGTGCTGCACACACGGATACTGGGATTGATATCCTGCCCTGCAGAGACCAGCCATCTAAATTTCACTGCCAGGCAGAAATTAATTGTAGTAGGAGGCAAGCAGAAATTAAACTGGGTGGGAGAGAAGCCTACACTCTTCACCTGAGGAGTGTGTTACAGATCTGCTTCTGCACTCATGTCCACTTTGGCAAACTGATAAAATCAGCTTGGCAACAATAAAGTTCCCCTTGAGTGTTGTGATTTATTTCTGATTAATTCCTACATAGCCCAGAGCAGAAGTTTCATTTTAAAGATATTCTTGTTGCTAGTAATTTTGGAGTAAAACCCATGGGAGGGCTGCCATGGCTGGGACCCTCTCTTTACACAGGAGCTGTGCTGCAGCTGTACCCCAGAGGAGCTGAATGAGAAGCTAAATCCTGTTTTTTTCTAGGTGAGCTCACCAGAGCCCCTGCACCCAAAACCCTTACTGCAGCAGCAAGAGAGTCTCGTGAGCAATGTGTGTGGCCAGAGTAGGTGCAGTTGTTACACATGAAAGGAGTCTGGGTCCTGGAAACGAACCCTTGGATTTTTTCCCAGCGCAATGCGCTCGTAGGAGAATAACAAACAGAAGATCACAGGGGGCTTTAGCAGGTCACGCACCATCTGGTCTCTCATTCTTGGCTCCAGCAAGACTGAAGGGCTTGTCTCAGCCCACCATCACTCCTGGAAATGGTTAGCATATGTGAGGGCTTTGAAAGGAAACTAAGGTGAACTGGCCTCCTCTGACCCTCCTGGTTACACCAGAAATATTTGGGTGCTCAGATCTATGCTCAGCTCACCAAACTGAGCTGGAGTCCATCTCTCTGTCCCAGGTGATGCTGTGATGAGAGGGACTTGTGTTGGTGAGGCAGCGAGAAGACAAGAACCTGTTACACCCCGTGGTTGTGAGCACCAGAACAGGAGCTGCTCTCCCCACTCTCCTTGCCCAGGCCTTGCCAAGTGCCCTCGCTCTGCATCCAGCTGGTGATGGCTGGTGCCTTCTGTGTCACCCTGCCAGCAGCGTTGTCCTCTCCTGGGCAAACTTACTTGGCTCCCTCAGGCTTTGGTGCGGCTGGAGTCTCAGCTGTGCTGTGACAAGCAACAGAGACACGCTGCCAAAAGGGGCTGGGATCTGCAGTGGTGCTTTTATTTCAGATGTTCACATTCTTTTCTCCTAGAAAACACTCCCGCTCTTCCTCCTCGGCAGGGAGAAAAAAGAAAAGGCTGCAGGAAAGGATCTGGAACATGCTAATAACTGCACCTGCCTCTCGGGGCACTTATCAGTCTTCCCACGATGTTCCCATGGAGATGACCCAATCCTCCTTCTCTTCCAGAGCTCTTGAACCTGCTGCACAGGCAGGGAAAGTTTGTTAAAACCAAGTCTCTGAACATCCAGCTTGCAAAAATTCTTTTGGGAAGGGAGATGTAGGGACTGGAGCAGCAGCAGGGCCACCCTCTGCTTCACCCCAGGGGAGGAAAGCAGTGCCCAGCAGGGAGTTCAGCCCCTCGGAAGGAAGGGAAAGGTCAAAGGAGGGGGAACACCCATCTGATGCCTGAGGTGACCCGGGGAAGTCACAGGATGACCCACACCCATGCTTACCCCACTGTGATGTTGCTGCCTGCCCAGCTGCTTCCCTGCAGGCTCTGGAGTCAAAGGGAATGATCCTGGAGAGCTTGCTACTCCAGCCTTGGGAGAAAACATCATGCAGAAGTCATGGCTGCATCTGCTGAGGGGCTGATAACTAGTGACCAGCTCTGCTCATGGCTAGGATAGGCTGTGTTCTAGCTGATAAGGACAAAGCATGAGAGGAATGACAGAAAAATAATGCTGTTGGACCTTTACTCAATGAATTCCTCACTTTTCCAAGTCACCTTGGAAACTTTGGGGAACAAAAAAGGCTTGGAATACGCTAGCACAGATTGCCAGTGATTCAATGTGCAGCTGGAATTGCAGTGTAAGAGGACTCTCTTTTTAAAACATGACAACTGGCCTATTGCTTCCCAATTTCTGCTGGATGCACCCTGTCCTTGATAAAAGTTTTAGGAAGAACCCCATAACCCACATAAGCTGCAGCTCTTACACAACCCAGGGACCCTGGGAGTCACTACAGAAGTGGACCAAATTCCTGGATGAGCCAGGTCAGATTTGAGCAACTCACTGTGACAAATTTAATGATCTTATCCTGCACTGAGGCAGAACCTGTCAGTGCCAATGTGACAATTCCATGGAGATAACACAGCCATGGGTACCCAAATGAACTCTGGAGCACTTTCAAGTGCAGCTGGGTAAGGGGCTGGGCAGGGAGCAGAGGAGAGTGTAGGCACCATGGCAAGGCCTCTTTGGGTCTATCTGGGAGAGCTGACATCTCCCAGGGCCAGATCTGCCATGGCTTTCCCATGGGAGCCTCTTCCCACACATTTTGTGCACTGTGCCCCCTGCTTTGATCTTTGCCTCCTCCCCTTAATCTGCCCGCTGGTGACCCTGCCATAACTCCCCAGGCTGAAACCTTTCTGGGCTAAAAAAAAGTGAAGAAATACCCTCTCTATCACCCCAGACTCCTGACAACACCATCACTCTCCTTAAGTGTGTGCTAAATATGCTATATAAAAATAAAATGCATCTTTTCTGATGACACAGAATCCTAGTCTTAAAATGTAATTTATGATGGAGGCAGAAATCACTGATAGCCAGCATTGCTTCTGCTAACTCATGAGAAAAAGGCTTTGTTCTGAAATTTTGCCTATGGTGTTATTGGCAGTGATTATTCTTATGAAAGCCTCACAAGTTTACCCAAAGTCCTTTGCAGACATCCCTGGAGTCTCTGTATCACAGAAGGCACTGCCAGCTTCCCCACAGTGTTTGGTAAATTGGGGTTTGGGCCACAAGTGGGCTGAGTTGGGCTGTTTCCCCTTTTCTCCAGCAGAGATTGCACGGTTTTACTCCAAACCCACCTGAAGTTCAGGTGTTGGAATCAAAACTCAGCATGGACACAGGCACATTTAGAAGGATTTTTTCCACATGCTTCTCCCCCCACTCCCCAGCAAAGAGCTGAGTGCTGAGTGTTAAGAGAGGGTGAATATTTAAAATATTAATTTAAGAATAATTAAAATTCATTTAAAAATAATGAGTTTTCATCACATAAGAGGATATTTGCAGAGTTTAATGAATCAGATATTGAAATCTGGTGGGAGGGGCTCTGAACACCTGATACTTGTTTTTTCCTTTGAAAACCATCCCCCTGCTCAAGCCATCCCTGCTCTGTTCCAGCATTAACCAAATCCCCCATGCCATGAGCCCCATCGTTAGACGTATGTTTGTCCAAAATCCCCCTCTGGGATGCACTGGCTGGGTGTCACTGTGTAGTGGGGTGCAGCAGAGGCTGTGACCCTACGTGCCAGGACAGCTCCGTGCCACGGGCATCGCCACACGGCAGCTTCTCCCCTTCCCTGGGCCACGCTGACAGCCAGCAACAGGAGAACCACACCGAGAGCAAGGGGAGCCGTGCCGTGGCCCGGGCTCTCCACCTATGGCTCTGTGACGGGGACAAGTCCCTGAGCACAGGGACAGAGCCCCGGCAGCGCTGGCTCGCGGGGAAAGCGGGAGTGAAAGCTCCGAGCACCATCGTGTGGCACGGACTGTGCCGACATGTGCTCTACACACAGCGCTCTGCTGTGCTTCCCACTGCTGCACATCCCACACGGAACATCCTACACTGCTGCACATCTGTCACTGCTGCACATCCCACCCTGAACATCCCACACTGCTGCACATCTGTCAGTGCTGCACATCTGTCACTGCTGCACATCCCACACGGAACATCCCACACTGCTGCACATCTGTCAGTGCTGCACATCTGTCAGTGCTGCACATCCCACCCTGAACATCCCACACTGCTGCACATCTGTCAGTGCTGCACATCTGTCACTGCTGCACATCCCACACGGAACATCCCACACTGCTGCACATCTGTCAGTGCTGCACATCTGTCAGTGCTGCACATCCCACCCTGAACATCCCGCCCTGCTGCACATCTGTCACTGCTGCACATCCCACTCTGAACATCCCGCACTGCTGCACATCTGTCACTGCTGCATATCTGTCACTGCTGAACATTGCACATTGCACACCCCACCCTGCTGCACATCTGTCACTGCTGAACATCTGTCACTGCTGCACATCGCACACTGCTGAGCATCTGTGACTGCTGCACATCCCACGCTGCACATCCCGCTCTGCTGCACATCTGTCACTGCTGCACATCCCACACTGCACATCCCACCCCACTGCACGTCTGTCACTGCTGAACATCTGTCCCTGCTGCACATCTATCACTGCTGCACATCTATCACTGCTGAATATCATATGCTGCATATCCCACCCTGCTGCACATCCCACTGTGCCAAATATCACTGCTGCACATCCCACCCTGCAGTTCCCCTGCTGATGGACTGCACACACAGAGCTGCTGGATGGGCTGCAGGCTGCCCCCCAGGCTGAACTGTGCCCTGCTCCAGGGGCTGCAATAACCAGCAGCAGTGTTTTTTGACAGCCTATCACCCACACGCATCCATTCATCCACACACTGGTGCCAGGCACCAGGGGAGTGCTTGCCCCACCTTTAACCATGGGAATCACTGTACAGGAGTCAAACAGATCCACACTCACTGAAAAGGCCAGTTCTCTGGCTTCTCATGGGCATGGCTGCTCTGGGCCTGGCTGGCAGCCCCATCTGTGCCACCACCACTGCTGGCTCATGAGCCCAGTCACTTCCACCGCCATAAATCAGACCTGAGCAAAATGCTCTGGTGAGTTTTACAGAAAAAGAAATGAATCCTTTGTAAACCTCTACAAAAGCAGCACTGTCCCCACGTTATGGCCTCTGTCTCCTTTTCTGGGGTTCTTAGACCAGTGTCTCTCTGCAGCCTCACTGCCTTGTGCTCCAGCTCAGAAAATTCCTTCATTTGAAGCAAAAAGTTTCATTCCAATGCTGCCCTTCACTGGGGTTTGGCTAGGTGCAGGTGATACACCGAGAATGTCTTACAGTGCACAATTCTGGAGTTAAATCTTGGTGCACAAAGAAAATGCTCTCTCCTTAACAGAATATTAACAGAGAAAAGAGAAGAGAGATTTCACTTTGTTACTTGATGCTAGAGGAGGGCCTCAAATTGAGAGCAAACCTGGGGCACAGCCCCTCCAGATCCGGAGCCTCTTGGGTGTGTCAGAGACCACGGAACATCCCAGACCCTTCTGTGCATCCCAGCGCGTTCACAGCAGCCGTGTCTGTGCCTCAGTTTCCCCACAGGACAGCGAGGAGCCCCGTGCTGCCCTGCAGCTGGCGATGCCTTGGTACCCAGCGGTGGAAAACCCAAGCGTGAGGTTCAGTGTAGCGGAACTTTTTCCTACAATCGAGATTTATGGCGCAGCTCGGGGGTGCTGCGGGGAAGGAGAACGGGACGCGGCTGCAGGCTCCCAGAAGATGGCACTCGTGGTTTGCAGATCGAGCCGCACGCTCTGACGATGGCTACGGCGAGCGGACCCATAAATAGTCCTGGACAGGCTGTCAGGCGGCCTGATTTAAGCACCAGAAATAGTGAAACTGTGGAGGTTTCTCAAAAATTAATTTTTCTAAAATGGGAGAAAGATGAAGCCAAGCCATTTTTTACCTGCTTCCCTTGCCTCTTTCCCACGAGGAAATCAAATTTAACTCCTTTGCGGCTGCCCCAGCAGCATCCAGGTGGCCTTTGGTGGGGCTGGATCCCGCCTGTCCTGTCACTGCCTGTGGTGGCTGTCACATGCTGGGGCACCCACTCCTTTCCCCTCCCCACTGCTGGCCTCAGGGCAGAGCTGGCTGATGCTGCAGCCACGGGATGGAGCAGGCAGCAAAGTTTCTGTCCCTTGTCATCATTTACAGGAGATATTAGGAAAAATTCTACACTGCAAGGGTGGTCAACATTGAACAGGGTGCCCAGAGAAGCGGTGGAGTTGCTGTCCCTGGCAGTGCTCCTAAAGGGTGTGGATGTGGTGCCCGGGGACCTGGGTCACTGATGGGCTTGGCAGTGCTGGGTTAATGCCTTGACTCCTTGATCTTTTCCAACCTTAATGATTTAGTGATCAGGGCAGGGCTAGTTTAGGAAGGAAGAGGTGATTACCACCCCCCTCCCTCTCAACTGTAGATCTGCAGGTGCTTAGTCTCTACACACCAGCTCTAGAGACACGCTTCAGCTGTAAGCTTAAGCATAAATGCTGGGCTCCTGTTATTCCTCAGGCTGACAGCTTGGGCACAGATTTACTGAGAAGTCTAGAGGGTGATCTCCCTCCTCACACACATCAGCAAGCACCTACCCCCAAACTCCCAGGACTTCTTCAGCTTCTGCTGTGTTCCTTAATTGAGACTTTTTCTTCCTGAGGTCTCCCTTGAGCTCTGCAGAGCCAAGTCTCTCAGTGAGAGTGGATTAGCCTGGCTCTAAACAGTCATGTCCTCAGGGAAAGTGTCCCTGAGGACCAGATGTACCTGTAAACAGGCAAAGGTGCCTAAACCCTGCACATCCTGGCAGGGCATGGCAGCAGCTGTGAGGAGAGATGACCTGCAGCCTGGTTGCAAGACAGGTCCATGGCCAAAAGGCAGAACAAGCATTGCATTGTATTTCCCACTGCTCCAGACACTGAGGATGGCAATGGGTTCGAGGTACCAAGCCCCTGACAGGGCACAGATGTGCTCAATTCACTGGGACAGGCTGTTACAGTGAAGGAGTTGAGGTACAGGCTTGTGGAGATGTCTGGGGCCTCTGGTGTAGGAGGGAGGATGGGGATTAAACACCAAGAGGGGAAGAGCTGTGCCAAGGATCGGAGCAGAAAAATTTGTCCTCTCCATCTGAAAAACCAACAAAATGGTCATTGTGACCTCACACCCCTGCTGGAGAGATGGGAGGGGTGTACCCAGCTCTGCCAGGCCAGCTCTGCCTGCAGGAGCATCCTCCCCTCCAGCTCTGGGACAGACACCCAGGAAAGGAGCAGGAGAACAGACAAACCTGTCTCCCTCCTCCCTCACCCAAACCCACTCAGAGTAAATTATGCCCCAATTATTGAGCACTGACTGGCCCCTATAAGTTATGGATCTGTCACCCTGTGTTGTTCCCCCAGGAGGTGCTGGGTGATTTTTGCAGTGCCTCTGCAGCTGCAAACCTGCCTGGGCCCATCAGCCCTGCAAAAGGATTCTCAAAAAGGGCTCTTTTTTTTGTTTGTTTTGCATATTTTCCTGCTTTTCTTTTAAACAGCTATTAATTGTGCAATAATTTATCAATTATTTGCTGCTGATTTGAGTGTTCCCTTTTGGTTATGGATCCTGTTAATGTGCCAATCACATCTACATGCCCTCAATTCTCTCCACTCCTGTGATCTGGGATGGTATTTTTGTTTGGCCTCCAGTACTCCAGGATGGTGCTCAGCCACTGCTGCTCTGTGCCAGAAGTGCAAGCTGTAGTCAAAAAGCAGAGACATATTACTGAGGTGGAGAAAGAAAGGTTTAATTTGAGATTTTACTGACCTTGTCCAAACTGAGAGTAAGATACTCTCCCAAGGAACATCTGTGTTCCACCTAATATTTTCAGAGTGGTAGAGCAATGAGATCTGGACAAGTCAGCAAAGTCAATAACAGGGCTGGGAGCAAAGTACCAGCATGATGGGAAAATAGCCATTATATACTGCATTTACATGGGGTTCTTAATTACAGATACCAATCAATAAAAAAATAAAATTCGTATGATCTATAGCCATATAAAACCAAGAGACAAGGGAGTCCAGACCCAGGATATTCACTATGGAATTAGGCCAGTGATGGATAAAGAAGATCCAAAAAGCTTCTTTAAGGTAATGGAACACTGTTCTTGCTAAGATAAATCATATTTTTAGCAAAAGATCATGAGAAAGAATGATCTCTAAATGCATTTGTGGGCAGACATCAAGGTGAAGAAGTTGGAGATGGTTTTGGTCCAAGCTCAGAAGGCTGGAAACTGGATTGAGTATATTTGAGTTTACTGCACAATGACAGGGTGAGGGACACTCCTGCACCCAGAGCCACCCTGGCTTTGCCCAAGTTATCCTCTGGTGCCCTCAACCTTCCTGCTGAGGGATGCAACTCACTTCACCTCATCCTCAGACACTAAAGGAAAAGCTGGGGCTGCCTCTGCCTGAACTGAGGCTGAGTAGAGCTGCAGGCTGCCAGAGCAGACTTGATGCCCCAGGCCCTGCACCCCAGCAGCAGAATAAGGGTGTGCAAGAGAAAAAAGGGAAAATAAGGATTCCTGTTGCACTCCTGTGATCCAGCACAGGGAGCATCAGGCCCAGTCATGGGGCTTTAGAGAATCTCTGCCTTTTTTGTAGTTGTTCTCTAAGCAGAAAGGAGTCTTGGAAATTTAAGACTGGGATTTGCAGAGTACTTCTCAGCTGATTTTAGGAAGAGAAAAATGACATTGAAGCTGAGCCGCCCTGGGGTGTCTTGCATTGCTCTTTAATGCAAGTGTGAAAATGCCAGATGGTTCTGTAGGATTTCTCAGGGAAAGACCCCAAAATACACAGCCAGTCCAGTCCCTGCAGAGCTGCTTTGGCAGTGCCATCACCTCAGTGACACTTCCATAGCATCTCTTCTCTGCAGGGAGAGGGGATTGCACAGCCCTCCTCAGCTGCACAGCCTGGCAAGGCAGCACTGAGCTGTCTGTGTCATTTGAGACTCTGCTTTCTCCTTGAGATCACACAATTACTGGGTGTAATTGTTTAATAGAGTCACAGCACCGTCCTCTTGTGAGAGGCAAGGGAAGTGACCACATCTCTGTGTCAAGGCAGAACTCCTAGGAGTCCAGATTAGCCAATTACCATAACCTACAAGTGCTGTGCAAGGTACTTTTGACAGATGAAACTGATTTAGGGGCCTGATAACTTGCCAGTTCAAAACAAACAAACAAAAAATTTCCCTTGTATGATGGCTGGAGAAGTTCTGATTTTTGTCAGCTCCCCACCTGTTTTAAAAATCACAGTGGAGCCCCTCCTTGTCTCTGTAGCTGCTTCCTACTGTGCAGAGCTCAATCCTGACCACCACAGCGCTGCTCAGTCTCAGGGAGCTGTGAGGTCTGGGTGCCTGTGGAAAAGCAGCCAGTCTGGGGGTGTTTCTCCTGGTCTGGATTATATGGTTGAGACATTTGTGTGATGTCCAGTGCTGAAAACATGAGAAATGGACTTGTTCCCTCAACATGCAATTTCAGGACCATTCCTGACAAACGAAGCCATCTGCTTACCTTAATCAAGGCATCTTGTTATGGGCTGGTCCTAGGAGTGAGTATTAAACATACTGTTCTGTGGCATTATTTATGACTTGCACTGACACCGCATCACTCTGTTATCCATACTTATAGAAAAAGACCCACTGTAAGTATAATTAGTTAATAAATCACCATGAGTGATAAACAGAATGATGGATGCAGGTTTCAGTTGATCACTTTTTTATTAAGGAGAGATAAATCAGCATCATATTGTTGCTGTAAACCTTTCAAATTGGTCAAAAATCTCGCAATGCTGAAGTGCAGCAGGGAGGTGATTAACGTGTCAATTGTGCAGCAACAAATTGCACCTGATAATTGATATCAATCAATCCTTTTAATTTCTCTCCGATGTAATGGGTGTTATACATCATCCTGCCCTCCTGCCTCTTCACCATGGCTTTTGCAACCTTTCCTCCACACCCAGGCCCCTCTGCAGGCATCTCCTCCAGCCTCAGCCCATCTCCTGTGCTTGGCCTTTCAGCCTTCAGCTAACCCTGCATTGCTCTTCATCTTCTGGATTCTGACCCCACCTGATACCAGAAAAGGCCAACACAGCCCCCACACAACCTTCTGGTTTTATTTTTGCTAACAACTTCACTCTATCAGAGCTACAAGCCTCACTAATAAAGGTTGGGTAAAACTTGAAAAGGCAGAGGCTGTGAAGAAGTGATGGTAACAGAGTGAGTTGGGTCTTGCCATCCATCCAGGTGCTCACCCCAGGCTGAATCAAAGCTGTTTTATGTAATCAGATGAGAAACTGGCAATAAGGGGGCAACATCCCTTCCTCCCAAGGAACAGACAGGTCAGGCATGGGGGGGAAGCACTGCAGCTCTCAGAGGAAGGGGCTGAACCAGAGTTGCAGTGAAACCTTTGGCTTTGCACAAGCTTTTTTGGTCCCCTGGTGATTAGCCACTGCTTTGAAAAGTAGATCTTTATTTTCTTAAGGCTGGGCTCACAGTTCTTCTTGGTGTCTTCAACACACCAAAGGAGAAACCCCAGAATTTAACCCCTTTTCCTACATGTAATGGCCAGGGAGGATTATCTAGAGATGGAGAGCTGCCTGCAGTGGTTGCATCCCTGGCATCAGGAAAGGGCTTTCTCTGCATCATTTACTGTAGGATTTAGCCACACCAGCGTCTCCTGTTGCTACAGCCTGTGCTCATACAAAGTAAGAGGAGACCAGGAGGTGGCCCAGAGACCTTCCCTGAGTGCCTGGGGTCAGACACCACAGGGACAGGGCTTGCATCAAGGATGCTGCTCTAACCCACAGCTCCAGTTAAACAGTGTTTTGGTGCCCTTTACCAAGTCAAACTGGTTCTAGTGCAAAACTCTGCCTGCAGCTCAATGCAGAGGTGGTAAAAAAGTGCTCAGGAATTACTTTCAGCTACAGTTTTGCCAGATTGAAACAGGGAAGCTTACTTGGAGCAGGCTGAGAGCCTGGCCTGTGCTGCACATTCTGAGGAGTCAGATGTGCAGCAGACAGGAGCTGTGTGCTTTGCCAGCTGGAGAGAGCTCTGCAAGGACCCAGCTATATTTAGCCAACAGTGAAATATGTGCCTTTCTGCCCTGCTCCCAAGGGAGTCTGCTACTTCCTCCCTAAGACCACACCACCTTTTATAGCCCATGTGCTTGCATGGCAGAGTCCAGCTAATAGGCAGGATATTATTGGGAGCAATAATTTTTCTCTTTGCAACATGGCCATACATTCACAGCTCATTCCTGGTGGTCCCCTTGATGCCACATGTAGAATTCCACTGGAATTACCAGGCACATTAATGCCCTGGATTTCACTTGTCCTGTGAACAAAAACCAAAGCTGAGCAGCTCTTACAATGGAGTTGGTGGGGAGTGGGGCTTTACCTCGAGCCACAAGTGGATCCTCAGGGCTGTCATCATCTGATCATGTCCTCAGCTGGTGGATATCCACATGGCTCCAGGGGAATGATGGAGTTTCCATGGGTGGAGGAGAGGGGTGCCATCTCACAAAACCTCTTTCCTGCCCTATCCACATTCAGCCTGGCTCTGGCTCTTCCTGCCTTTTTCTGTTTTCATGGTTTCCTCTGTGTGTACATCGTATCTGTCAGGTCTCATATCCCCATGACATAACATCCTCTCATATTATACTTGCCATAATACAGAGAAGATGAATATTGCCCCATAAATGCCTCTTAAGTTAATGTGAAACTACATCTTGCTACATCATGTATTCAACAAGCCATCATTTTCCTCATAAATTTTGAGGAGCATTTTACTTCTTGAAACGATTGGCTTGTGTGTCCGGCTGGGAAATAATCACAGCCCGTGGCCTGGGCTGGCTGCAGGGGCTGTAAATCATCCCAGGGCTGAGCAGCCACCCTGCCCTCCCCTCCCCAGCCCCTGAGTGCTGCTGATTGGCTTTATGGCATCAGCTCAGCACGAGGGACCCTGCTCAGCTGCCAGCCCTTAAATCAGCCCCAGACAGGTGTCAGTCTGTGTGGAGAAGAGCCTCGCTTCTTCCTTGGGATGGAAAGAGATTTCTGATGCTGCAGCATCGATCCACTAGCAGCAATCAGCACTCAGGCACACATTACATGCTAACAGCCTATCACTTTTTGTTTTACTGGGTTATTTCTGTCACTTCCCTTTCTGCGGTGGTGAGTACACAGCACTGGAACTGCTCAATTTCTGAACACTCACCACATTTTCCAATTTGTCATAGGCCCGTGGAGCCCAGAGACCTTTCTGCACCCAAGAGTCACACTCCAAGCTGTGCTACCCCTTTTCAGTGGGCAGAGACCAAAGGGGAACACTCTTACTTGGGATGTCCAGCTTGAAGGAGATGTGAATTTACCCACAGAACAGGGACCACTGACCATTTTAATTGCTCTGTGTAGGAAGCACCACAAGCTATAAAGATGCCCAACCACATGAATGGACTTGTCTTATTAAAATTAAGCAGGTGATCTGCTCACTCTGGTATTGTTCAGGACAGAATAGAGACCAGGGAAGCAAAAGCAGCCAAATCCCTCTCCCAACTCACACCAGACCCTTCTTCTCCTGGTAGACACTGTGACCTTTAAACCACAATTGTGGGCTGAAAGCTGCAGCAAATGAGTTTCCAGGCCTCCCTTGGCAGCCATTCCCCTCGACAAAATCCATCATGCACTTTGGCCTGAACAGCTAGTTCCAGGCAAGGCTTTGGGGAGGCTTGTCAGGGAAGACACAGGATAATGCACACTGTATATGCCTGGAGTACACTTAGATACATCTTAGTATTAAATCCCTTATTTATCCATACACAGCTTTTGCTGGCAGAGGCAGCCCAGCTAAAGCCAAGTGACAGCAGTTTAAATGCTGTTTTCATCACATTTCTCCTACTTGACAGAAGATTCCCCTCTCCACAAGCAGGGTGAGACTGGCCCTGGAGCTGGACATGCCCGTGGTCTGCAGGCAGCACCTGCCAGTGAAGCCCACCCTGCCCTGGCCGCTGCGTTCCTGCTGTGTTTTCCCTGGACAGCTGAACTGCCTGGAGCCTGCCTTGGAAAAGGAAATGAATTTCCTCCCGACTGCCACTTCTCTGCAGAATTGCCTTTTGGGAAGCTTCAATAACACCAATTCCCTCCTGCATTCAAGTACCCCTGAACGAATGACCCTGCTAGTGGTGCAGTTTTTCCCTGCGCCCGCCTCCCCCCGTCTCCCTCTCCTCCAACTTTGATTTGATCAGGCCAAATCTGAAATGATGTGTGAAAGTAATGATATTTTGTAATTAAATCTCTGGTGATGGCGCCTCTAATTTGTGGTACATGCATTGTTCATAAGGAAAAAGGCATCAATTCATTTTCTGACTGGCTACTCCAGGGACTCGTAATTAGACCCAGTTCATCTCTTGCTGCCTTGCATATTAAAGAGCTACTGAAATGCAAAGGGAATTTGGGAAAGGGCTTTTTTTTTTTTTTTAAAAAAAACCCCTTCTAATAATGTTAGCTCAATTAGAAATACTCAAAAAAAAAAAAGTTCTGGATCTTCCAGAAAATAGAGGCAAAATTTTGGACAAGTGGACCAGGGCAGGACCTTCACTGACCTGCAGCAAAGACCAGGGACCACTTTTACCCATTCCCTGAGAAACTGTGACATTCTCAGCATTGTTTGTAAAAGAAAAACATGTGGCAATACATGTCACAGAATCCTGTCTTAAGATGTTACTCTTCTGCTCTGCCTCCAAAATAAAAGGGGGAAAACTTTGATTTTCTATATTTTGAAGAGAAACATCAAGGAAACACATGAAACAGCACAGCATTGTGGAAAGGGAAACAAGGCAGCAGAAACAAAGGTTATTTTGTAGGGTCAATGCAATAACTGTGTATTTACATATCACATTATTGTACATTCACAGAGTTTGCTGGGAATATTTTAAACAAGACTCAGATGGTAAATGCTTGGTCCTGCCATAGTTACCAAATAACATAATGAAGGCAAATTCAGTAGGTACTGGCTGTAATGAACAACAGCCCCCAAAGATTCCCTGAGCTTCCCACTTGCAGCAGCATGAGAAACTACATTCCCATCCCACAAGGATTTTAAGAGAACAAATTCCCTCCCTCAACTAGTACAAAGTTCGAGTCTCAAAAGCACTTATGTCCTGGTTACCCAGCAAAAAAAGTCACTGGGGTCAGAAGAGTTTGGGTTTGACCTTTTTAACACTTTAAATGAATCAATTCTATCAGTGTTTGCTTCCCAATGAGAAGCTGCTCCAATATGAGAGTCAAACACTAACAAAGATGCTGAAACCAAACACTGATGTTTTCAAAACTTTTTCCTGCCTTTGCATTCACTCCTCAAGGAAAAAAAAAATCCAGAAAAAGATGCACATCTGGGGAATCTGTGTTTCCTGACAAAGCAGCAGCTTCTGAGATCCCTTCCCAGTGCCATGGGCCCCAGATCCATGTTGGAATTTCTTGCCCACTAGGGATGATGGTTGTTCTGGCAGCACCAGCTGCAGCAGGTCCCTTATGCTGGTGGCCATTCAATCCATGCAAATGAGGCATCATAACAACTATTTCAGGCCCCAAACATCCTTGTCACCCCACCAGGCACCCTTTGGGTCTCCTGCTGCACCCAGACATAGGTTATTAATCAGAGCAGCTCCCCCAGCCCAGCACAGGGGATTAAAAACAGCTCCAACTCAAAGTGCGGGCTTTGTGCTCATCCTCAGAGTTTCACAAGAGGCACATTGATTGTTCCAGCACCAACAAATCCTTGGGTGGAGAGATGGGAAGGGGCAGCTGCAGAAGCATCTAACAGGGGATTTCACTGCACAGCCAGCTCTGAAATGTTCCCTGCCAAAACAAGCCCAGGGAAAGGAGCAAGTGATGAAGAAGCAGATGAGGAACCTGCAGGAGTTAGCATCATCTCTGTCAAGAGCAGCCAGGCTGGCACACACACAGCACAGACACCAGCCAGGAACACTAATTCTGGATATTTACTGTGGGACCTCTCTGGGTGCAGTTAAAACACTTCACTTTCTGCTCGTGGGAAAAAAGTGACAGGAAAGCAGTGAGCAGGCTTCACCTGGGAGTGCACCCTGACCCATCAGTTCACTGGGTGCTGCAGAGATCAGCAAATACCTTAACAAAATCCACACACTTTTAGAGAGAGCTGTTTTCAGTTAATTCCTCTGCTTTTATGGGGAGTCCCAGCATCTGGCAGAGCCTCCCAGCCCTGTGCCATGCTGAGTTCAGCTGCTCTGCCTGGGCAATCCTGTTTTCTCAAAGGAGGCTGCAAAGCCCTGCTTCATGGCAAGGTAAAGCAGCCCCAGGGTCGGAATCCTCCTCCCCTGCCCACCCAAACTCCACACTCATCTCCAGCCAGGGCCATGCTCAGGGTTCACTCTGTGCCAGGCCATGGCTATAATTTTGAACAGGGAAAGGTATCAACATCTCAAAACAGTTTAATTATTCTGAGACTGCTTAGCTATTAGCAAAGACAAGAGAGCTCAGGGCTATTTTTCAGCATTAATTTTCCATTTGAAATGAATTCCTTTTGGTTACACTTTTTAAATGTTTCTTTTAATTAGACGCAATTACTTCAGAAGAATTGCTTTTATTTCTAAGCTTGAGATCTCAATGATAAAGCTGTTAACTGGCTGAGCTGAATGCTGTGTATGGCTCATTTAGCTGGTACACTAAAGTATATTGAACTAGGAAATTATACAGTGAATCAGCTATTAATTCATTTTATGATCCTTTCACTCTAACATCCTGAATGAGATCTTTGGGGGAAATTTAGTCACAATACATATAATTGTTCAACTATATATATGCCACTGGTTTACTGCTCTGAGGTTACTGCAGAGATAATCAGAGTGAACTGTTCAAACAGCATTGACTCCTGACTCTGGTGCTGCAGGCAGCATCCTTAGAGCAGGGAGAAGCAGAACACAAGCCATGGACACACTCTTGTCCAGAGCTGGGAAAAACAAACCTGAAATTCTGCTGTTTGACAGCCCACACAGCAGTGCTGTTGAAGTAAAACCTGTGCTTTCCCTTCTGGCCCTGGCTATGTTATCATAATGCTTGGGGCAGGCAGGAGCTTGGTGCTGGCTGAACACCAAACCTCTGCAAGCCACCTGAGAACTGTGAGGGAGGCTTTCTCCAAGGCTTCTGTTCCTTGGAGAAAATCAGTACATTCCTCAGACCATGGAGCACCTGAATCATAGCTTGCACCTTTCAAACTAGGGGTTGGTTCAGCAGCTTCTGTGTGGGCAGGACCAGCCCTGGTATGAAAAAATACCAGTGCAAGCCTGGATCCCTTCCTGTGTGTCCATGGCAGCACCTGAGCCTGTAGCTTTGCTCTCATTTTGGTGTCTTGATCCTGCTGGTGGGGCAAAGGATGTCACAGTGGCAACATACATAAATTTGCCCGTGTCACTGCTGGATTTCAGGCCACTGATGGTCTGTGACACTGATTTTAACTCATCCTCACAGCTCAAGGGGTTATGAAAAATATCTGGTGGCCTAAAACAAATAAGGATTTGTGTTTCAATTTCCAGGAATTTTCCTGTGGGGAACACCTAAATGCCACTGCCATTCCATAATCATTGTGGGAACCCAGCAAGAGCCCCATATCCCAAAAGGGAATTTCCAGCAGATCACAAACCCTCCTAGCACTGCAGCAGGGCTCAGATGCATGTAAAGCAGTTGTACATACTGCAGAGTCACCATATGGATATCTCTGTAATTGAAAATGTAATGTAAACCTTGGCATCCAGGGCTGTCTTCTGGAGAAATCATTGTGGAAATGTCATATAATTAATGAATTGCATCAGCTATCAGAGAAAAAGACATTTTAACCATGGGATCATGGGACTTTATTACTGTAGATGGACTAAATCTATATCTTCCAGCATAGATCAGTCCTGACAAAAGTCTGAGGTTGCCAGCTGGCCAGGTTTGTTTTTACTAACTTAGCTCTCTTATTATTTTAATGAAGTTCAACTGATGCTGCATAAAAGCCAATTTCTCTAAATGCTGCCAATAAATTAAAATAAAGATGTTGTGTGTGAAGATTGGCAGGTGTCTCCCTGCAGATTTTATCAAGCTTCCAAGCAGAGCCCCCCACTTCAGCAAAAGCTGTCGCCAAATGTTGCCTGTGGAAAGCAGCAAGGCAATGGAGCTTGGAGCAATTAGCAAAATCGTAATTAGTGCCAGATCAGCACCTATCAGTGGGGGTGTGCACAGAGAAGGTCCCTTTGGGCCGCTGGGATGCCAGCCTAGGGTTTTCAGCAGGGGCTTTGGGCTGGTGCTCCAGCCTCTGTGGGAACATGGGATCAATCTCCTGCCCTGGGACATCAGCAAAACAGAGTGAAGGTGACCATGCTCACACCTGCACTGTGGCTACGGCCACTTCTCTATCAAATGCAGCATCCAGCAAAACCCCACTCCCCGAGGGACTGGTCCCCTTGTGACCACTAGCCCACGAGAGCCTGAGGGCCAGGGCAGAGCAGGGCTCTGGAGCTGGGGCAGGGCCAGGCTGCAGGGGGAAGCAATGCAGCTCAGGTTTCCTCTGGCAGGAGGGAAAGCAGCCCGGGTTTGCTGGGTTTGGGAGTTCAGTGGCCAAGTGCCACTGCCACAGCCTGCACGGGAGGAAGCTGTTGGGTGAGCACTCGCTGCAATCTGGGCTTTCCCAAGCACACAGCTCTTGCTGCCCAAAGCATCTACAAGGGGTCAGAGCACTCACACATCCCCTTGGTCAGGATTCCATCCCCCATCCATCCGCCCCTCAGCAGGGGAACAGCCCAGGTGGGAGCCACGTTGTCCTGCCTGCGCAGCTGTGACACACAAATGTCCCCAAATCATCTCTGCTGACCTCTCTTGCAGTTCCAAGAGGCCTGGTACTTGGCTGCTCAGAAGTGTTTGCTTAATCCACACAGAGTTAGTATCCAAAAATGTACTGTCCAGGAAGCAGAGCTACCAGGGTTATAACAAAACTATGCATTAATATAAATTGCTTTAGTTAATTAGCCATATAAATTCATACTAATGTGGTACCCTGAATTATATTTATCAATTAACAAAGCAGCTTTCTAGTATTGCCATTTCCCATGTTTTCATACATTTAGTTGGGGACAAGTTTCAGTGAAATTCTCTGAAAATTCAGAAAGGCACCTGTGCTCAAGCACTCCTGCCACTTCCAGGAATCCACCCCAGGCTGGACAGCCACCCCTAAGCCTTTTGATTTGCACTTTTGTTGTATTTGCACTTATAAATTCAAACTTATTTTGGCAACTAAAGCCACTTGAAAAGTACTTTCCTATTGAAAAAAAAATAAAGTTACCAGAATTTTGCACAACTTTGCAGCTGAACAGGCCCCATCCACTGCTGGTGTGACAAAGTCTTCTGCTACTGTGTCCCATAATTGTCACCAAAGGCTTGTCCATCTTTTCACCCATTTCGTAAGACAGAAGGAGTGGGAAAGGTTTCACAGCTTCAGTTGGAAGCTCAGCCTGCACTGTGCCTTCCCTCCAGAATCTGCCTGAGCCCTGCCTGGCCTGCACCTGCCAAGGACACACTCATGGGGATGCTCAGACCATTCAGAAAAAACACTTTTCTCCTTAGACCAGAGCTGGAGGTTGACTCAGCCTGGAGCAGCTCTTTAGACTCTGCTCTAGCATCCCAGCTGGAGCTGCTCACAGACACTTGTGCCTTTGCAGCTCACAGTTTATTTTAAAATGTCCCATTTTCCCTCCTCTGCCTCCAGCAGCCTAGTCTTCATCTCCATTGGCACCTTCCTCCTGATTCATGGTGCTGCTTGACTTCGTATCAAGCAGAGGATGGATATCTCTTTATCAAGAGAGATAAAGCTCTCTCCAAAGGGGAAGGTGAACAGCCTACTGAAACACACAGCCCTGCTCTCCTTCCTTGCATTGCTGCTGCCCAGAAACATAAAGCAACAAACAACATGATTCAGTAAAGTTATTGAGTGCCAGGCCTTCACATTTGTCTTCCAGTGACTCTTAAGTCTTCCTTTTCTCTATTGAGTTCCATCTCATTGACTTCCTATAAACACTAATACAGAGCCACAGACCTGCAGACATGCCTGGAATACAACCCACACCTCACAGACACTGCCAGGAGCTGGGCTGGGCTCAGAAAGTCCAGACTAATGCAATACAACTACTACAGTGCTCAAAACCATGAGCCTTCTCCATACCTCAAACAAAGCCAAGCTTATTTTCTATTCATCTCCTTTTCATCTGTGAAATTCGGGAACTTGTTCTGCTTTCTGGAGTTTTTCCTCTCCGTATTTTTTTGCCTCAAATGCAAGCTAATATTTGCACGTATTCTCTCAATTCCCAAAGTATTTTTTTCTTTGGAGAAAACCACTCCCTGCCCAGACAATGAAACCACCAAGCAAGACAACTCACTGCATGACACGGAAATGCTGTTAATGCTAAACCAGGCTCAGAATTCAAAGCGTGCCTCTAATTAATCACCAGTTACCCGGCGTCGTTGGGTGGCATCTTCCATCGTGTTTCCCACACAATGGGCTTCCTCCCCTTTTGTAGTCTCACACGTTCCTCTTCCTCCTGGGCTTGATGACTTCCAGCCTCCTCACCCACCCTCCCATCCATCCACCCTGTTGAAATATTAACCTGGGGTGGTGAATGGCTTTGCTGACTGATACATAAACAAGTGTCGTGCAGCTACCGGTCTGCCACAGCACCAGCCCTGTTTACATCTGAATGTTGTCCCCCCTCAGAGGTTGCTGGGACAACAGCCAGGGAAATGGACAGACAGAACTGCCAGGGAAGAGGAAGAAGATTAAGAAGAGGGGCTGAAGCAAAGCTGAGGGGAAGAAATGGCCATGCTGTCTACAGCAGCCCACCCTGCCACTGCACTTACTGATCTGTCATTTTTGCTGGGTGAAACATCATTATTGACTCCTCTTCCCATGTTCCCTGCAAGCTACTGCCCCCACCTCCAGCTGTGCTCCCTTGAGTACATCAGTTAGAGGTTAATATACTTTAGTATTTATTCTACTCACTAACTTTAGTATTTATTCCACTCACAACTGCTGCTCCTGTGCTCTTGTGCAGGTCTTTTACAGAAAGGACATCAAAAGTGCTCTGCTGGACTAGTTTGCTCTTTGGGTTTGTGCAGTGCACACACCAAGAGAATAAATCCTCTGCCTCCTTCAGACCCAAGACCCAGCCCTTGTGCTGCTCACAGGTTGGACTTTTTAGCAAATTTAATCACAAGTCGCAACCTTCTTTGGGATCTGATTAGGAAGCAGCATCCAGGCTGGTCATGGCAGAGGTGAATCTACAAGCGTGCCTGTGATCCAAGCCTGCCTGGAGCTTTGCTTTGGATCCTGATCCCTGCCTGGCAGAGGGACAGCCAGCTTGCTCCAAAGCCTTGTGCTTCCCAAATTCAGCCTTGCAGACTCGAGCACAGGTGGGCACACACCTTCTCCTAAGCACAAGCACTTTCTTAACCCAGCACTGAGGGAGGCAGCAGCCTGGCAGGGAAGCAGTGCAGCTACCTGTGATTCTTCACACCTTCACAACCTGCACCAGCTCCCACGCTCTCCTCTGCTTTCCAGCCACTCTTTGTGGGATAAAACAGAGAATGTGATAAAACATCTGATGATGCAGGTGGCACCATCTGCTCCCTCAGCAGCTGCTGCTACCACTTAGCCATGTTTCTCTATGAAGTATTAGAAAACCAAGGTGACCACATAAGAAGCAGCTTTCAGGGCAGTTGCAGCACAAGAGAGAGCACTTGTCTTGTTAGCAAGTCCTGAACCTGCAGCCGCCAAGTGTCATCCCTTTCCTATAGGCCAGGTGAGGTTCTGGTGTGATTTAAAACTTGACACCAGTGGAATCTAACCAGTTCCCAGAGTGTCCAGTGTGTCTCTACCCACAAATTTATTGCAGAGCTGAACACCAGGGCTCCAGTATAAATCATAAGACTGTGCAATGCACAGGCTGGAGTGACCACACTGAGGAGCACTTCAGCTTCTGTTCCATGAACACTTGGAGGAGAGGGAACTGGTCTATTCTCCATGCAGGATCTGGCAGATTGGTGTGTGGTGTCTGGGCACAGAGCCTGCTCAGAGTGATGCTCTCACCAGCCAGCTCTGCTCCCTCTGCAGCCACCAGCCAAACCTGGGAGAGTGCAAGCAGGAGAAGTGGCTGCAGTGCTTTGGTTTGCAGACCACAGCTGTGATTGTGTTCCTGGAGAAGAGGATCCAACCCCATTCTCTAAACCATGCTCTTTTCCCATCTTTCCTGTCTGTATCCAGGGTGTTTCTCAGAGTAACCCAGGTAGCACCTAAGGGGCAGTGCCAACATAGCCCATGGGCTCCTTCAGGAGTGTTAAGACACCTTTTTATTCTATTAAAGGTCACATCCAGCTGAAGTGTATCCTTTACTCTTGTTTGAGAAATAGCTTCAACCAACCCACTTCAGAGAGCACCTTAGGTGCTGCAGTGACAGTTCCACATGAAGCCCTGGTGATGTTGTCCTTCTGCAGGAACGCATGTGAAGCAAGTGAGTCATACTTCACCCATCACCTGAATTTATTGCTCCCGTGGAGTCCAGTTGGAGTCAGATTCTACTGCTAAAGACCAAGAAATTGAAAACTGAAACTAGCAAAAGCTGCTAAAATGGACAGCAAACCAAAGACTTTAAATGTAGGGCTCCAGTGACATAACTGCACAGTTTCTAAGCATGAAAAAGATGGTGATACTGTGGTATCCAAGGTACCCCCAAGCGCAGAAACTGAAATGGGTCTTGGGCTTTTCCTGCTGCCTGCATATCCAGGATATTTCATATCCAGGCAGGAATGGTTGAAATAGTGATCAATCATTATTCACATAAGACACTGATGCTATCATGCATCATTTGGTGGTTATTTCAAATGTGTCTGGTCTTAAGGGCAGATACAATAATTTCTCAATAGAACAGCAGTGGCTGGACCCTGACAGCCCATCAGGACAGAGTCATGTGCTTTCCTCTGTTAAAAGGAAGGAAGCTGCTATGTATCTTCCCCTCCTTATTTGCAATTTTTCTTGCCTTTAAAACAGCCTGGCTTTGATCTCACCTCTGCCAGCATCTCCATTTTGGTGACTCCTCTGCAGGTATGCTGGAAAGGGAGGCTGAACTGCAAAGAGTGCTTGCAGTTAAGTTTGAGCAAACTTATCAACCAGATTTCAACCACACCGGTATCTACCAACCCCAAACTTCACACTGTTAATGCAGCTCACTCAAAATCAGGATAGAAATAGGTCTTTGAGTTTATCAAAGTAAATCTGGTTTATGACAATTTACAGAGCCTTGTAACTTTTGATTATTGGTTACAAACACCAGTGCTTCAAGTGAGGACACAAAGACAATTCCAACCCATTACATCTCACCAGTGCTCCTTCCACAGCTGTGGCAAGCAGAAGTTGCTTATGGAATACAAAGTTAGCAATCCTTCCAGACTCCAGCTCTGCAGCTCAGGGACTCCTCCCTGAGCCAGAAAGGATCATTTTGTTTAATGGACATGGCTGGCTATTTCTCCCGTGCATTTGTCTAATTGCATTTGGAAGCTTTCTAAGCAGCCACTGTGGTTACAGAGCTGGGCTGGGATGAACTCCCCCAGCCCCAGCTCAGCCCTCGTGGGGAGGCAGCACCCCACAGGTCACCCCCAACCTGCAGGGCTGGGGACACGGCTGGAGCCTTCAGTTCACTCACTGCAGGTTAAGAGGGTGCCAGAGCTGCCAGGTCTAGCACAGGAATTGCTTTACAAGAGCAATGTGGTGCCTGGAAAAACATTCCACTCACTGGGATTGGAAATGCTGCTGTCCAACAGTTAATCCTGCCCCCCTCACTAGCTCTGCAATTCAGGGTGAGGATGGATCAATGGACAGCATGTTTTATCTTCCCTTTAACAAACAGCCCAACCAAAGGTAAAAGATCAGTCACATCCCCAGGCTAGCAAAAAATTGCCTTCGTTTTAAAACAAAGGCACAAAATTGGAAGTCACTGCTGAATTTTTATGTTGAAAGGCTTTTTCTTTGATAGGTAAAATGTAACTAGATAAAAGTGAATAACCAGACAAATGCCTTTCCTTCCCCCTCACTGCCAGGCTGTCCCCTGGCAGGCTGGCAGCTCTGCCTGCCTGGATACCACTACTCTCACTTTTAGGGAGACTGCCTGAAATGGTCATTTTTAAGAGCTCCTATTCCACTCAGACAGGGGGCAGAGGATGCAGCAGAGTCTGTGTGCTCAGGGATTGAAGGTCTCAGCCCACACTTTGGTAGTTTCAAAAGCCCCAGGTCTGAGCACAGAGCAGAGCTCTGGAACAAGCACAGGGCTGAGCTGCTGCAGCCACAAACCCCCCTCCTGCTCCTCCAGCACCAGGCCAGCCCCTGAGCCCCACCACACAGCCTTCCACGCCCAGGAGCACTGATCCCTCTCCCTTCCCCCTTGATTTCTCAGGGCTCTGCTCCCCAGTATCTATCTGAGTCCCTCCAGAGCAGGGCTGATGAGGAGGCACCAAACACCCCACAGGCAGAGCCCTTCAAGGTGAGATAAGAAAATCTCACCTGCCTGATTAGAGTGTCTTCCTGCAGACCAGCATGACCCCAAGGCTCAGCCACATCTCAAAGATGTGCCTTTGGCATCAAAACACCTTTGGGGGCTACCTAACAACCACTGTCCACGACTCATTCCATGGGGTGCTAATCACCTTCCCAGGAGGGGAGCAGAGGCTGGACAGCACCTGGGTTTGCCACCTTTTCCAAATAGCTCCCAAATTCATCACTCAGGAGTTTGCTTGTGATGTATTACTTAAAAATATCTAGAAAATATATTATAGATGCAGGGTCTTTTCTTTGCCAGTTCATTTTAATGTTATTGATTATTCTTTAAATCACTTATTTTGATTTTGCTCTGAAGCATTTAGTCTTTGGGCAAAGGTACCAAGAGCAGCTTCTCAATTTATGGATGCAATTTTTGCTTCAGCAATTCATAGCCTGAACAACTCCTGCCTTTCATCTACACCAGTAAAAGCAATTTTTACATGCAAAAATTCCAGGAAATTTGAATTGCTTTCAGAAATTGTCCCTTACATTGATTAATCCTTCCCTTTCTTGGAGTTTGATTGTGAATTCACCTTATGTGTAAAGCTGATGGAGGAACTTTGTCAACCATGGGCTTTCCCTCTCTTTTGAAACATTAACAAGTTATTTAATGGCTTATTGTATTTTCCTTTTTATTCACTAGAACACTATTGAATTTTCTAATGCTAGCACCCAAGCACTTAGAGCTGCACACAGAAGAGCCCATGTCCTAACCACGACTCATTTCTGCTCCTGGGAGACAGTTTTGGCAGGTTACCTTAAAGTAACAAGCTGCTTTCACCAAAGGCCCTGGTGACAAAGCAAATTAGTACCTCTGAAAGGCTAGGGCAAAACAAATACCTATGAAAGCCAACAAAAACTCAATACACAACACAGCCAGGTTGTGCAGTTGCCCATTACAAGGCTGCAGAAGTGACTAGTTTTAAATAAACCATCCCTCTCTTCTCATCTTGGCTCTTCAAATCTTTGAGGTATTTGAAGTCTTTTTCTGGCTGTCCTAAGAGTTCTAGCTCTGCAAGGGCCAAAGGAAAAGAAGCTTTAGGCTGAAAAGCATTTCAAGTTCACACTCCAAGATCAAGATCTGTGTTCCTAGTGCCTCTGCATTTGCTTCCCATGCTGGAGAAGGCAGATCTGCTCCTGCTGTGGTACTGCAAGGGCAGCCTGGAGTGTCTTTGCTCTGCACTGAACTTTCTCTGAAACTGATCTGTGCCCCAAAACTCAGCACTGAAAACACCACCTCAGGGTGCCCAAGTCACACCAGCAGCTCTGGAGGCTCTGGCATTGCCAGCAGCCTCTCAGCTGCTTCTCTTTGTCTGCAGCTCCTTCCCTTCCCCTTGCAGCAGGATGCTCAGGGATCAGCCTGTGCAGAGCTGTGGTTTGCTGACAGCTGCACTGGGAATTTCCTTGGTTGCAGCTTTGGGCAGCTCTTTGCAGAAGTTAACACCACGTGGCTGCTCCACCAGCCAGCAGCCTGCTGCAATGCCTTCCTCAGAACACCTCTCTCCCATCCCTGTCTTCTGGACGTCAAGTCTCAGGACGAGAACAAACTTTGGGCTTCTTGCTCCTGCTTGCCAGGGTCACACCACACACCAGGCAGTGCTGCACATGGCTGTGCACACCAGCTTCCCCTGCACAGGGAGCAGCACCAGGGCAGGAGGTTCCAGCCATGGCAAGGGAAGGGAGCAGGCTGTGGGAGTCTGAGCAGAGGGAGGTGGGTCCAACCACTGCTCTTTGAGTACCAGGCTAAAAAGTAGTTCCAGGAATGCTTCCCTTCAAGAAGTGTACCTCATCCTTGTTATCTGCATTGAGTACTCTCAGGGGGCTTCATTCCTGGGAGTGCCTTTCCCCTACAACTTTTGCTGTGTCAAGCTGAGCTGGCATAACTGAACTCAAGCAGGTAACACCACTGCACACCGTGTACTGTGACACACATCTCAGAATGGTCTCTGCTAGACTGAGCCTTGATGATCCCTGCTGTGATACCCCCTGCTAGCATCCTCTCCTGACTGAGCACAGGGCTGCATGGCTCATCTGTTTTGACTGGGGAGTCAAACTGCAAGGCCAGCACTGATGCAACAGTCCCACCATTGTCCAGACACCCGCGCTCTTCCCTCTCTCCCCAAATAGCACCTCCTTCCCACTCCCCTGCCCACACGGGGCCTCTGGGCCTGGTGTTCTTACATGTGTACCCCAGGCATCCCCATCCTGCCTGTTCAATGATTAACTCCTGGAGCTGCAGTTCTTGGAGCTGGGAGTTACCCCTGTCCTGCAGTAAATAACCAGGAGATGAGCAAAATGCTTTTAGCCATCAGCTTAAGAGAAATGCTCATATCTCAAGGCTGGATAAAATGTTGTCTATTTAAAAACAAAGAACCAATGGATACTGCCCTAAGATTAAGAAGGTCCAGGAATCAAACTCAGTTCTGGAAAAAAAGTCCAGTTATGGTCATTCAAAACTCCAGTTTGTGGGGCTAACACCACCTACACTGAGCGTCACACCTTTGGAACATGCCCTCATGGAAAATCAATTCCCTGCACAGGGAAGCTAAGTGCCAATTTCTGCTGGTGTTGCTTTGCCAAATTTCTGGCAAGGGCAGGCTCTTGCCACTGCCAAGTGTGTTGCACTGCCAGCAAAATTTATTCACAGTGGTGGGGCCGAGTGGGGGCTTGAACACCCCCCTAGCATCCCTGTGCCGTGGGAGCATACAGCTCCTCCAGCAGTAAGCTCAACTCAGGGGCCTCAGATAGCTTCTCCCTGGTACAAATCATCCCCTGACACTTCATGCCCGCTCTCCAACCCCAGGATTTTGTTCCAGACCTGGGAAACATTGAAAAGCAATCAAACAAACATTTCAGAGTCAGAAAAGGTGTCTGCAGTGGATGTAAATTTGCAGAGCTGCTGGAGCTCTTGCTTCATAAGAACCAGCTCACCCATCTTAAGCTGATTCACTCTCCCACTCCTGTGCCTGATAATCTATAGCTCTTGCTTCTCCAAGCCTCCAGAGAACAGAGTTAGACAAGACTTCAGATTTGTCCCTAGAGATAATCTCCAGGAACATTTTTTAATCCCTGGAGCACTTTTCAAAACAGCATGAGTGTTGTACTGCTATTACATTGGAGGCACTGGAAGGAGAGGGTGAGGAGGTTTAGGCACTTGGGGAAGCTTAAATATTATTTCAGTCTCGTGCCTAGGGCATCAAGGCAGTTCTGGTGAAGCCAGTGCACTCACAGGGCACAGAGCACTGCCACAGGAACACTTTCAGTCCAGGGCAGGGCTGCTGCTCCAGCCAGGGCTCTGCTGCAGTGAGCTCAGCATCCCTTCTGCCAGGGGGAAGAGGACCTGTTATCTGCTACAGGCTGCTTCTGGAGACAGCACCAACCCCTTTCCACACACCAAACAGGGGGGACACACTTCCACCAGCCCAGAGTGTCTCTGGCTTCTGTGCAAGAGGCCAAAACCAGACCTGAGCCATGGGGAAGAACCACCCCCTCCCCAGCAAAAATCCCTGCCAGCTAAACTACTGTGTGCTCATCTCCTCTGTATCCCAGTGCCTGGCTCCCAGCAGCAGCTGCCCAGGGAAGCCTCCCAGCAACGGGGCAGGGCAGGCACTGTGTTCCACTGGCATGCCTGTGCACAGGCCAGGGCACTGCTCAAATCATGGGTCAGTGGGAGCTGCAGGGATCCTCTGCCTCTGGGAAAATATATCCAGGCTAAAAGCAACTTCAAAAAACACATGCTTAACCTGAACTCTTATCTTTTATCCCTTCAAATATCCAAGCCTCTACTTTGCAAGCTTGAAGCCTGGACTCCAGCTACATTTATTTCCCTCTTTCATCCCAGCTGCAGCTCCTCAGAATTTATCTCTATGGTTAACTTCCCCTTTCATAATATTAGCACAGTTGAAGCACTTGCTTTCCTGTTGCAGGCAGTGATTATATAGCAAATTAACCACAAGCTGTTCAGTCCAAGTCCAGCAGTTGGAAAGATGCTCCTCTGAGTAATGGTTTGTGTAGTTGATGCTTTCATCTGTAATTTGCATTTGTAATAAATGCAGGAATAAAAAACGGGGGCCATATTTTAAAGAATAGCCTGGTATGGCAGGGGCGGGCAGGCGAGCTGATGGGGAGGGAGAGCCCTCAGGGGCTTGAGGGCTGCATCCCAGGGCACCACATTCTCCTGCACAGGGAGGGCAAACACACACACACAGGCTGCTCCTGCACAGATCTTGGGCTGCCTGCCCAGGCAGATGTTACACAAGGAGAAGGGGCACAAGGAATTCCAGCAGAAGGGCTGGAATTGTGCACTGCTTGCACCAACAACAGCGCCCCAGCAGCTCCCAGCACAGACAGGCTGTTTGCACACCCCCAGGGCTGCAGGCACTGGGAGCCCAGCTGACATCTCACACGCCCCGTGGGCTCCCAGCTCATGGTGGGGGCACAACATCCCTTCTGCAAGGGCCATGCAGGCTGTGTCCATCCTGCTGAGCAGCAGGGGAACACCTGAGCCAGCTTTGCCAAGCTCCAGCCTGTGGGAAGGGGATCACTTCAGGGGTATGAAGCTCAGCTGGGACAAGCTGACCCCACCAGGGAACAAAACCCCCAATGTGCAGGTTAATGCCTGCATCGCCTTGACGAGGCTGCCCAGCAGAGCTGCCACCTCACCACACTCCCAGGGACACTCAAGCATGGTGACATTCAACCAGAGACCAAGCTGAGTGTGAAACTAAACCACTGTGGGCAAGTGGTGATGCCTGGAAACAGGAATGCTGCACAGTGTCCTGGCAAAGGGACAGCCCTGGGAGGAGGAGAGAATCTCCAGAGTGCCTTGCTGACCCACCAAGGTGCCACATCACTTGTGAGGCCCTGGGAAGGCCTTGGGAGGAGGAAGGCTCTTCTGTGACAGCACTGATCCTGCCTTTGCCTCCTGTCTGCCTCCTCAGTTACTGTTTATCATTCTTTTGATCCCAATTTCTCAAGTGCAAACCAGGTCACAGTTGCTGTCCAGCCCTGAGAAGCTCACCAGGACATGAATAAACACCCATGCTAGTGATTCCTGATGTCACACCAGCCACACAGCCTTAGGCAGTCCCATCCCTTCACCCCTTCCTCCCTCCCAGAGCTTTAGAGAGCATCTCCCAGGTTATCCCAAACATCAGGGCTCAGCCTGCACAACCTGGCTTGGTGCTCCTTGTCCTTATTTACCACACAGCACAGGGCACAGCCAGAGCCTGTGCACCTGCCCCAGGGACCTGTGCTCTGCCATCTGGGGAGGGGCTCCCTGGGAGGTGACAGTGGTCACAGCATCACACCCATACTGATGGCCTCCCATTTTAGCTTTTATATTCTTCAGATTCTGCGCTGCTTTAGTGCACAGTTCTGAGCTTCATAGGAGGGGATGGTGAGCTCTCCTCACAGAGCAGGGAGACAAAACAATTCCTGCTCTAGCTGGGGATCAAGGACAACTGATCCAGATGTCAGGCCTGAGAGCAGAAACAGCATGGACTGAAGAGAGAAAAACAAGCAGGATGGGACTTCATAAGCTAACGTTATAACTGGACAATTAACTCCAATATGCAAATGGACCAGAACTTATTAAAGTGTGAGACCCTGTGACTGATTATCCATTTTTGTGACCATTTTGGGTGTCGCCCTGGCTGGGCTCTTGTGCTGCCCAAGGTGTATCCATTGAGGCCTTGTAATAAATCCCCAATTTATTCTTTAGCTCTGTCCAGCCTCTGTTCTGGGTCAGCCTTCACAAGGCACCAATACCTTCTGGGAGATGCTCCTGTTTACCTCACTCATAAATCCCAGGTTTTGTGACACAGACCCACAGCCCTGGAGCCTGAGAACAGCAGGCAGCAGATTCCATCCTCCTCCCATGGCCAGCAGCAGACAGGCAGCCACAAGCACTCTCCACCCCCAGGTGTGCTCAGCCCACACAGGTGAACACACACAGCCCTGGGGCTGCTCCAGGGACTGTTCCCACTGCTCAGGACCTGCCACTCCTGCTGAGGCAGCCCAAGAGAAGCATCTCTGCTTCCTAGAGAGGACATCAGAGTGAAGGCAAGGTGGCTGCCTGTGACTTGTTCCACAAAAAAAGCTCTATGTTTAATTAAATAAGAAGGACAGACCAGGAGAGCCAGTTTCTTAATAAGATTTGGTAATATAATTATTTGCTACAATTAGGAACCAACTGAAAAGGTTCCTTGCTAACACTTTGGAAAAGCCCAGCATTTTGAAGTTGACTTGTCTGATGCCAGGGACCAATGTTATCTTTGCTTCTGTGCAGCAGCAAGCACATTTTCCAGCACTATATTGTAGTTATTACTTAAAAATCACACACACCTGCTGTGGAGCTACTGAAAATATATATCAGCCTTCCTAGATGGGCAACTCCAGACCAAGGACTTAAGACTCCCTTGTAAAACAAAATTCTCTTCTTACAGTGATGGCACATGCTCTGCCCTCTCCCCACACCCAGCTGCAACAGGGCAGTTTGCAGTGCTGAAGCAGCTCATCTCTCCAACCCCCTCCATAGCCAAACACATTAATCCCACCTTCAAAGGGTCCTACAGCTTCTAAAGACTCATCTAAGTTGATATGAGCTGAGCTGGGACAGGCAGAGCCCTCCAGCTGCAAGAAATCAAGAGCAAAGCAGGTATTTGTGGGCAGGTAGGAGTCACAGCCTCCTGCAGGACACAGGGGCTCTTCATTTTTCAGTTCTCCAGCAAGCCATCACAGATAACACTCCTTCCTCCTGCTCTGCAGCTTTGAGAGGCCTGGTGCTGGGCAGCTCCTGCTTGCCTGTGGCCTCAACAAGTCAGAGGGCACTAACTAGCAAGGAGGTACCTGGGCAGAGGGACAGGAGGGACACGAGAAGGGAGCTGTCCTGAGAGGCCTCTGGGAGCACCCCTAAAAGAATAAAGGTAAGAGATGGATGAACAGCATATGCACAGGAGGGAAGTGACACACATTGCACAGAGGGGAGAGGGGGAAAAAGAAGATTGAATCTTCCTGGAGACCAGTGAGATTCTATAAACATAATCAAAATGTAATAGAAACTTTTTGGCAATGCTGTTAGAAGGAGAAAGCATCAATCTTCATGGAACTCCACTCAACAGGCTTTCTCCAGCTAATCAATCACGGTCAAGGCATGGGCCGTCCCATCTGTCTGTGCAGGGGACCAGGAGGAGATTGCTAAGTGCCTGGGCTGGAGCTACCAGCTCAGTACCAGGCAATTCATCATGCAGGAAGGGAAGGGGAGAGAAGGCAGAGAAGGAAAATAATGTATAACACTAATAAAGTTTCTCCCCCCTCCTTCATTCCCAACCAATTTTTAGCGGAGGAGCCCGATCCGGAGGGGCTGGCAGTGGGGAGGTGGGAAGGGGGACAGGCACTGGGGAGGACTCTGGGTACAAGATGCACTCCAGTAAACAGAGACAAAGCCATCAGCTGCGCAGCAGCCCCTGGGCACAGCCCACGCTGCCACTCTGGCCATTGGCAGCTGCACAGGAGCTGCTCTGCATCCAGCAGGGCTGGGATCCCCTGCCCTGGGGCTGGGCAGGGCACCACAGGGACAGCAGGGCTGGGGACATGCAGAGCAGAGCCCAGGGCAGCCTGACCAGGGAAGATATCACTCCTCTGCCTGAAGACAGCATATGTTTTCCCCTAAATGTGCCGTAGCATTTGTGGGGAGAGTTGAAAATGGAATAAAGAGGAGTTGAAGGACTCGCAGCCTGTCCCACCTGCAGCAGAGGGGTTCTCATGTCATAACAACAGGTACATGCACAGGGTGGGACTGACACTGCCCACAGGAGTCTGCACTTCACTCAGATCCCTGCTGGCTTTGAGCTGTTGTCCCAGTCCCTGCCCTGCTCAGCTGCTCACCAGTGTCCCAGCTGCTCAGCCCCTGTCCCAAGGATGCTGCAGCAGGAGCTCGTGCCTTTCACCAAGGGTGCATGCACAGGTACCACCCCCCCTGCTACACACACCCTGCAGTGATGCAATGCAACACCACTCCCTTCCTATCCTTGAAGGTTTCTCCCTTCCACCAGGCTTTTTGAAGACAAAAAGCATGTGGCAGCATCCTTTACCAGAGCTTTAATGTACCACTGAGAGACCCACACACAACCCAGGCTTGAAATGTTCTGTGCTACTCTTCTCACCAGACCTCAAAGGACTTGACAAAACTCCCCTCACATTTACAAACAAGTAAAAAACCACCACGGGCTTTCCTTGAAGGACTCCTTTGGCCTCGCTGCAGACTCAATTCCAGCTCTCTGCCGTTTCCAGTCCTTACATCTGAATTGCCCTTGTATGCATTTAAACACAGTACTGACTTCTGTATAAAGGACCTTTTCTTCCTCATTTTTATTGCACAAATATTCTTCCCACTAGTGTTTGGGCCAACATTTGTAGAAATTCTTGTATATTCAGCACCAGATGAATGGGGAACCAGTAAAACGTGCTCCCATCAACTTCTGAATAAAAGGTCATTTGAAACAGAAAACCAATAGAAATTTATGCCCTAAACACTTTCTTTCTTGCTCTAAATTTAATCTAGTGAATTGCCTGGGCTCTACAGGTGAAATTTAAAGAGTGACAATAAGTAGATGAGAGATTTATTTTTTTCAGAATATTTATTCTTCCAGAGCTATGATGACCCTACACCTTCCAGTAAATATCAAAATTCTTCCCTTCCTTTGTGGATAAAAATAGACATCACATAAACATAGATCAACACAGGATTTTAGCCTCTACTGTAAGTGTAAATAAAGTAACAAATTAAGTAGAGCTACCTATTAAATAATGTTGACACCCTGAAAGTGAAGTTGTTTCATGTTTAACTCTTACAGGCTGCTCTGTGCCCAGTGACAGGAAGACTTAGTTTAACCATTATAATGGATTTCCAGCTGGTGCCAGTCCCACCAGGTGACACTATTTGTCCTCTTCTGTCAAAGCTCCCTTCTCCTCTTTTCAGCCCCCTACAGTAAAAATGCCAGGCCAAAATTTTCCTGGGGTTCACTACCATGAGAAGACAGTGCAAAACTCTGCTCAGGCTACAGACACAGCAAGAGAGAAATTATAAACAGCTCAAAAACTTGAAGTTGCTTAAAACTTACCAATCTAGCAGTTATTAGGAACTTAAAGCACTAACACATGGTTTGTAGCCACCTCACCTACTCCTAGGTGTGCTTTTAAGCACAGATAACCACCTATTCCATAATCCTAAGGTGCTTGTAACCAAAGGTAGCAATTTATTAACCCTGTACTGCAGAGTCTGAATATAAAGCACAGCTCAGCAAAAACCAAGCTAGAGAAGCCACAAACCCATGAAGGAGGGCCACTGTTATTTACTGAATTCAGGTCAAACTCCCCCCAACTCTCACAGCAAAATTTTAGAAGAGCTGCCTCCATCAAGTCCTGCACAAACACAAGCAGGGATCATTGCTGGAGCCCTCTCAGAGGGCACACAAGCCCAGAGACTTCCCTGACTCCAAAAGCCAGGCACAAACCTCTGGGAAAGCAACCAGCTATAGCCATAGCCCTGCTCAGATGTCCCTCCCTTTTCCCCCTCCCAGACAAGAGGAGGCACACAGCCCCCTCCAGAGTGCAGCACCCCCCAAACACTGTACCTCTCCTGAAGATCTGTCCTTCCCCCAGCTGCTCCCCGAGGCAAACCAGCTCCTCCAGCTCCATTAACTCCTTTATACACCATCCCTATCCTTGGTCACCTGAAAGGGGCAGGAATGAAACCTCCTGCCACCCTGGGAGAACTGGGAGCAGCTGCTATGGGCTCTGGGGGTGTCTGCAGGAGCTCTCCCCACCCCAGGTGAGCACAGTTCCAGCCTGGCATGGCCAATTTAGGTGGCAGAATTAGGGACAGGTGTTTCCTGCACAAAAACTCTTCTTTAGTTGATATGGCCTTATTCTCACACCATAACCTCCCTCCCTAATTACCAGGAATGTAAATGACCTCTGGTGTGAGGTTTATTGTAACGATAATTGAGCTGTGGGTTTTTAATAACAGCCTCCTGGATTTTCCACTTGATTTCCTGATTTGCTTTATATTTCCAGGAGCACATATAAGGGTCTGAGACTTCACCAGGCTGTTTATAGCAAGTCTGACCATGACCTTCACTGGATCCTCAGGTCAGAGTGTTTTGAATTGTTAGATACATCCAAGCTTTTGGGTTTTCAAGGGATCTTAGGGATTTTGGCTGTGTGACACGACGTCCATGTACTTGCTGTAGGATGGGGATAGCTGAATCCCATTTCAAACACAGGCATTTTACTTTTTATCTCAACATGGGCAGCTGAAGTGCAGATCTCATCCTGCTGGAAGGAGGGAATGCACCCAAACAGTGACATGAAGAAACAGGGAAGGAGGTCAGTATTGGATCTAGGCAACTTACTGCCTCAAAGAAAGCTGGGAGAAGAAAACACATTCTGTAAACTGCTGGAAGAACTTCAGTAGTCAGAGCAGTGGAGAGAGAGTGGATCTGCAGGCAGTGGTGGACTTGGGTGCAGAGGGAAACTTTCAAGGCAAGAGAGGAAGATGCACTGTTCAGCCCAGTCCAAGCCATACCCATGCAGAGACATGAAGGTGAAGACTTGTCCTGTTTTTTCAAGAACATAAACAGCAAATAAAATCCCATCTTGTTTAAAGATTATTCAGTTTAAGTGGGAGGTTGTGTTTTTACATTATTGCTAATAAAGCACACCAATAATTAATAAATGTTAACTAGTCCCCAGGGCTTTTCCTTTTTCACATGTTTATTTTTGTGTTACAAATGACATCCATTTTCCACAACTCACTAAACTGGTGGATGAGGAAAAGAATCCAAAGAAGAGCTGTAATCCTCAGGGGGAAGAGCAAGCTGTTGTTCCAATCAAGATGTATCCTGACAAGTCAAGTTGTTGAAACCCATTAATTAGCACTTTTGGAAACAGTTGCAAAGTTAATTATTCTTCTCTGAGATGAAAGAAAGCTAATTTCTGGCATTTGCTTTGACAGTGACACGCGCTAACATTTTTAGAGCTGACATCCCTCAAGATAAATGCTGCTCTGAAGTGTGCGTGCAAACATTTTGACTGGGAGCTACTGTGGCTGAGCTGACGGCACTGGCACCTCGTACTGCAAATATTTTGCATCTGTTGGGATTGTGATCAAAGTTTGGAGGCTGAGAGGAGGGTGGGGAAACTTTTTCAGCTTCAGGGAGAGTGTGGGTGACTGGCTTTGGATGGGAGGCAGTAACACTGTGCAGGCAACACAATTCAGATAACTCCAACAGAGAATGCAAACTTTTCTAGCTAATTGCTGACAAAAATAAATCAATTTTCATACCACTAGAATTGCCCTGATGAAGGATCATCTTCTCTTCATGGGTTGGCAGCAGCAGGTGAAACAGAAGGTCTCCAAAATGAAGTTCTCTCTTGGTACGATCAGGTGTCAGTATCAGCTGATGTGTATTTGAAAAGGCAGGATTTGGGATGTGGAAACTCAGTAAAACTCTTCTGCCAAACCCCAATGTCCTCACTGGGGTGAACATTGGTGTGGTTTGGGATTTAGTACAAGGGCAGTGAGAGGAAGGGTTTATCTGTAAGTAAATGTTATTTAAGCCTCCTCTTCAGAATTTCATTTCAATTTCATCCTGCATTTCAATCCAGGATTGCACCACTCCAATAAAATTCAAGTACATGCCTGAAACCTTGTCTTCCTCTTGCAATTTTTAGGGTGTTAGCATTCCTTCGTTTTTCACTCCAGGCCTTTGGATCACTGGCATGACTCCAGGATGGATCCACGTTGAATTCTAGGACCCTGATTCATCAGTTTTTGTCCTCATCTCTGGAAGCCTGAAGGGTCAGTGGCAGATGAGTGAGGACAATGTCTAAGACACAGGGACTGCTTTACACAGAAGCTGCCCTGCCAGGAGAACACATTAACCAGATCTGTTCTTTGGAGAATCCCAGGCTGACAAGCAGGACAGCTGAATATCTGATCTGAGAGAGCCAAAATCTTGCTGGTGGCCTCCAGAAGACCCTGCACCTCTGATCCATGCCTGGTTTGGGGGCAGCCTGGGCTGGGCTGGGCTGGCAGGGGAGGATGCTCCAACCCCTCCAGTGTGCTCAGCTCAAAGCACCTCAGAGCAATCTTCCTCTAACAGACAACCCTTAATAAATGATCAGCTCACTGTATCATCTGGGGGCCAAACCACCACTTCAGCAACCTGTTGCTCCTTTGGTAAGATTCTTCTTTGTAACAATCTTGATAAGATTCCTTCTTTATGAAAAATAATAAGTGCAGGCAGGTACATGAAGAGAGGAAATTGGTGGTAGAAAAAGTATCTCATTTGCTTTTCAGTCAGCATGTGGGGGTAAAAAATTGAGCTGGGAAGGTGATCTAAAGGACTCCTTAGCTGGCATGCAATTCACACACAGCAGGGCAGTCAGGAATGTGGAAACACCGGGTGCAGAGGGCTCGACCACACGTGGGAGGCAAGCACTACCTCTTCCTTCAGGGAGCCAAAAAACATGAGGTGTGCCAGCCAGTCCTCGCAGACAGGCTCGCCATGCCCAGGCTGCTCAGTAAGGACAAGACAGGAGAAAACGGAAAATAAATAACTAAAATGCAAGAGATTACCTGGGAGCAGCTCTGTGCCGTGAGGAGCAGGGAGGTGGCAGTCCTGAGCTGAGGCTTGTCCTCTGGCACATCCAGGCTCTGCTCTTTGCAAATTCCTCCCTCGTACAGAACACTCATTGCTGCACAAATTGCAGGGATTATTTTCTCTCAACTGCTAATGGATTTAGAGACTGTAACTGGGGGCAGTGCTCAGTAATTTAGTGCCCGAGAGGAGGGTACCTGTATGGGAGATGAACTTTTTTTTGTGGGCACACAGAGTTACAGCAGGAATACAGGTAAAAGGGGAGATCACTGAGCAGCTCCCCACTTTTCTGTGCTGTGGAAAGTTTAAGAGCTTTGGAGCAATTTTCAGTCAATGTAAGCAAGGAGAGATTTTTTCATTTATCAATAAATTAACCATATTCTGTCTCCTTTTGCAGCCTTTGTGATAACAACAGGGTTCACTTAACAGCTGTAGAAGAAAATATTTCGTTCTATATAGCACAGAAAAATCAGGTATTAAAACAATTTGCTAATTATGGCTGGTGCTGTGCTGAGTCATGCCCTGAAATTATAAATTTTAAACCCCCTGTCTGATAGTTTCCCCCATTTATTTAAGCATGATTTCAATCAGGGTATCTATCAGCCTTGCATTAGGGCATTAGCAGTTGATTTATTTAGCAATGCATGTATTTATTTACATTTTAGCTTCCAAGTGAGTCATTCTTCTGACTTTGCTGTCAAAGGTTAAACAGTTTGATCCATCCTGGGGCAGACACCAAATGTGGAATAAACAAGTACAGGGAAAGTGCAGGCCATGAAAGGCAGGATTAACTCTGTTTACACCCCCAGCAGGCAACACTCATTCTGTGTTGCAAAACCAGTCTGTACACCAACACAATTTTTATACCCCCAGATAAGCAAATTATGTATTGTAATTCTTGTGGCAGAGTGAGAAAAGAAAATACATGTGAAATTCAAATGGAAAACCAAAGGTAGGAGAGGAAAATAGTGGTTGGAAACCTTTGGGAACGTGAAGTCCGGGTCCAGAATACGGAAAGAAAATAAACACACTTTCAGATATATTGTGGCTATTTATTTTCTCAGGCCTCTGAAGTCCATGTGCCAGTGTGTGGAGAGCATTCTTGGGATTTCTTCACACGTTTTGGGCCGTGAGGAGCAGTGCTGGGCCAGCAGCAGCGAGTGCTGACAGGCAGCACGTGTTCAGCTGCCTCCATCCCCACCACGATGCAGCAGCACCTGGAAACACCCAGCATGGAGATCCTCCTGCTCACAGGAACACATTCCAACCTGCTGGTCAGCTCCTTGCTGCCCTCTGCAACTGGGGCTTTGTTTAAAAGATGACAGAGCTCATTTAAGATCCCCTGTCAAAGCAGGGCAGCTGGAGGGGGGCAAACACCTGAGTGCCATGTGGGGAGGGGCTCCATGGATCCCTGCTCACCCAGGGGTCTGCCTCTCTCTTCAAATGACAGCACAGTGAGGGGGCAGCAGACACCCAAGGAGCACATGGACATGTAGGACCACGTTCCCATCGTTTTCTCCTCCATTTGGGGCTGTCCTGGATGCGTCTGTGTGTTTGTGGTGGGGGATATCAGAGGGCAAAGGTGTGAGTCAGAGTGCTGAGGGTCAGCTCTGCTGAACAGCTTGAAGCCAGCCCAGGTGAACCAGATGATCTTAGAGTTCTTTTCCAACCTTAGTGATTCTGTGACAGCCCTACTGTCCCCAAATCTCAGCTTGGTGACAACCTGGCTCCTGCAGATTTTGGCTGTGAACTAGAGGTGTGGGGCAGTGGATGAGTGCTCTCCAGAAGAGAAATGGAAATTGAACTGGGGCTATGCAGGCAGGACTGGAGAATGAGAGTCCTGAGCTCCTGCCTGGCACTGCTGTATCGTGGTGATAATGGCTCCCCTTGGGAATGCATCAAGGTCTGTTTGTCAGTGTTTGCTGAGCACTTTGAGATCCTTGAACAAGGTGTTCTGAGGCTGGTGATAAATGGCCTCCCTCACACTGGGATGTGGTCTCAAACACATTCCTCTTCTGAAGTTCTAGAAATAAACCTCAATATTCTGTTAATTTGGAATAGAGTTTTTACTTTATGTATGCATGTATTCCTCAATATACTTACAGTGATTAACTATTAGCTAACATGTATATATTTTTTTCTCTCCAATTGATTTCTAATTAACATAGATAATAGATTGTATTCCTTATTAGTGCAGATGGTTACTTATTTCTACTTGTATAATTACAGTCATGTCCTGGCTTTGATCTGGATCCTGCTCTGTTGGATAAAAGGTAAAGAGGTAAAGCACAGAGAAACACAAGTCCCTCCCACTGATCTCCTGTGCACAGAACTCGGTGCTTTGGGGTGATAGTTTTTCTGTTAAAATCACCTTATTGGGGTGTGTGTGACTGAGCAGAACCTGTCCTTATTGCAGAATCACAGAATGGTTTGGGTTGGGAGGAACTTTAAAGCTCATCTGGTTCTAATTCCTTGCCATGGACAGGGACACCTTCCACCAACCCAGACATGGTGACTGCAGCCCATCCTCTCTGGTTGTTGGGGATGTCGAAACCAGCCTATATGTGCCAAGAAAATGAGAATTCCTTGGGCCTGGCCCCTCCAGGTGTTTATCAGCCCATCTGGGCAGGTACAAGGATCAAGTCTTGCCCAGAAGGGATTGCAAAGTATTTTCTTTGGGAGGCTGTTTCAATCCTTTTAGGAGCCCAGTCACTTCTCCATGTTGGGGCATGAGCCCAGCTGCAGGGATGAGCTCTAGATGCTGATGGGGGCAGCCAGGCAGCTCCACATCCTCTTCCCTCCCTCAGATCCACAGGGAAGAGTGAGGGGAGAGCGGCCACAATTGGCAGTGGATGAAAAAATTCCCAAAGGGCAAAATTACCCAAGGAATCTGAAGTGGCCACATGCATGATACTGGGCTGGGAACCTGATAGTGGCATCAACAGGGACTGATTTCATCAGACACAATGGATGCAGCGAGGTGTAAATCAGGAATAACCTCACCAGTGTGAAGGGGAAATCAGTACCGGCCAACACTGGAAAGGATGTGCTGAGTGATGGGCGTCCCTTGCTTTTGGTTCTCTCTTTAAAGATCATTTTGCATTATATTGCAACTCCTTTCAGAAGGGAAAAAAGAAAAGGCCTCCCTGATTTTCTTGAAGGGACTCAGAGATAAAGACTGATCACATTACGCAGTAATTGGACCTTCATATCTATAATTGCATTGATTTCTCCTAAGTTTCAGGCATTGACTCTGGTGAGTAAGAGAGCATTGCAGCAGGGCACGGCTGCCAAGAATCCTCCTGCATTTGGGAGGTGTCAGGCTGGGAGGCTCACCATAGTTTGGTAACTGGCATTGCAATATGCTTTATGAACAGTTTAATGCATTTAAGAGGGTAATAATTTCAGATCCTACCACACAATTTGTTGCAGTGGTGCAGAAGCATATCTAAAAACTTCCAGGGTGAAGGGAGGCAGGCGAAGGAGGGGAAAGAAGAAAGGAAAACAGAGGGAGGGAGGCATTGCAAGGAGGCGGAAAACCTAATTGTTTTAATCATGCTTGATATTACACTGTGAAATGATAATTAACTTAAGAAGTCAGTCAAAACCAGTTAATAACTGTAGTGCAACGTGGCTGATTTGAAGTGCTGCATGGAGGGGAGAGGAACTGACGGCAGCAAAGCTGCTGGCTTGACCCTTGCAAGCTGAAGCAGTGCAAGGGCCCCCCAGACAGCTCTGCACAAGCAGGGACCAGCACACACAGCATCAGCAAGGCTAGTAGCACGAGTGCTTAGTCCCTCCAACATTCCTGATGGTGGATTGGGAAGCCCTCTCCAAAAGGGGATCATCAGCAAGCTTCCCAGCACATGGGTAGGAGAAACTGAGGCAGTGAGACAGAAAATGATTTATGACATGTCAGCAGACCACTTCCAGAGCCAGGGAGAGAGAGGGCAGCTGACAGCAGGAAGGATCAGGCCTGACTTTCAGCCTGTGCTGATATGGTACTTAAGCAGGAGCCTCTGGAGAGTACTCAGTTTGTTCTTTAAACATCCCTTTTCTTTTGCTCAATGGAGGGTAAACCTTTTCCAGTGACTCTGCTGCAGACAGAAGAAATGCAGCCCTTAAAATGATTTCACTTATGGGAAAATCTCAATCTTCCTCAACCACTCAGCTTTATTAAAATATCTGGGAGTATATAAGTGGAAACAGAGTCAGAGCTGTGCAGCCTTCCTTGCCTGTACACTGTGTGTGTACAGGTGTAACAAGGGTTAATGAGCAGGAGAACAAGAGTGCCCTGATGGTACTAATATCCCAAAATACACATATAGATGTGGACAGTGCTGAACCCTTCAGGAGGCTGACAGTGATGAGGGCAGTGACACTGCAGCCAGCTACCAGGACCGTAGCAGAAATATTTGTCACTGGGAAGCTGCACCCAGGGGAGCTCTGTGTGTGTGTGCCACATCCTGCTGTCACTGGCTGCTGTAGCAGGGCAGCAGCACTGATATTTACAGTCTGCAGGATATATATATATCGAGTGGCTATGTGTCAGCACGGACAGAAAAACAGGAGGGAGAGGAATTAGAGTGGAGTAGGGGAATGGGTCTGAAATCTCTTGAGAGATGTGCATTGAATGCCTGCAGCTGGTTTGTGGGGAGCTTTTAGCATGTAGTGCTGTGGAGGAGGGAGAGGTGTTCTGAAATGGGAGCAGCACTCCAGGTTTTGGGTGTTTCCTGCAGCCAGGTGGGTGAAGCACAGTGCCCAGGGAGCTGGGTGTGCTGAGTGTCCCCATCCCTTCAGACTGTGGGCTTTGGCCAGGGGGGAGCATAAGAGCAGCACACAGGGTCCTGCCAGGCCCACTCCTGCCAGCAAACTTACAGTGAGGGGATGAGGAGCCTGTGACCATAACATGTGCAAGTACGGCACCAACACGAGCTCATGGTGCTCTGGGTGGATGCTCAGGTCAATTCTCTGCATATTGGACTTCAGTGCCTCTCCTGGAGGTGCAGCTCTGAGGGGCCTGAGTGCCTGGCCAGGTTGAGCTGAGCTGGTTTGGGCCTCACCAGGCATCCTAAACCCATCTTTCCCATTCATCTCAAACCCAACAGACAGCTTGTTCACAGGGTTTTCTTGGTGACAACCAGTCCATGCTCCCATCCATTCCTCTGTGACCAGTGTACCTGTTTAGGGGCTCCATGAGCACTGCAGTCATGGGGCCATCCCAGCAGAGAAGTCCTGCAGCAGGGCTGGGAGACTGACAGAACCAGGCAATTTTGAATGAAGCAGGGGCAATTCCATGGCCAAAGCACCTGGCCCTGATTTTACCAGCTGTGGCTCCTGCTCTGGGGCATCCATGGAGTGAGAGCCCTGGCTGACAGGTTGGGGAAGGGTCTTCAGACTGTGTTAAGAGCTGGGCAGGTTCTGTCTCCCTGGAACACCTACAGCATGTTCTGTCTCAGCTGCTGGAGAGGGGTGGAGTGGATTGTTTTGTGTTATGTGTTAATTTTCACCTTTGGAAAATATTACAAACTATAGCTAACCTATTAACTTAGAAAATATCAACAACTGGAAACTTCCTTGAAAGATATCTGTCTGTCCACCTCCACCCTACAACTGCTTTGGTTAGGACCTACTGGTAGAACGGCCTGACTGAAATCAAAAGCCCTAAAAACACTAAAGGGTTTTTTCCTCACCCTGGCCTTTTTTTTTTTATATTTTATTCACCATCAGTATTTCTGTGACAACTCAGCCCCAGCAGCCCCAGGGGACAGGACAGAGAGACGAGGAGTGGAAGTGCCCTTTGACTAAGCGGGCATTAAATGTTGGCTAACAACCGAGAGACACCGTGAGACTGGAGAGGGGGGAAAGTTAAAAAGAAAGAAAGAAGAGCTTTTCAATATGAGCATTCATGTAGTTTTGACAGGAGCAATTTATCATGGCTATGAAAGGCGGCTCTGCCTCCAGCGCTGAAAGACAGCCTGGTTAAACTTTTACCTGCCCCTCTGAAAAGGGAGCTGTGCCGCAGCCGGGAGGGGACTGCTCCCTGCTCCGGTGATGCATCTTTCCGTGGGGCTGGGGGAGGGAAGGGAGGTGGTTCCCAAACAGCTTGTGCCCATCTGTTCTGCACAGAAAGAAGCCCTGACAAGGAAGGGGGAGGGAGCGTGTGAGCCAGCAAGCTGGGGGCTCCTGGATGGCCGCGCCGTGCCGGGAATGGGCCATGGGATGGGAGCAGGGCTGGGAGCTGCCCCCTGGGAGAGGCTGCAAATTGTTGCTGAGGATCTCACCACCCACCCTTAGCTGCCCTAGAAGTACCAAAGTGGAGCAATGCTCCCAAGCTGGACAGAGAGGTGACCTGACATCCTGGGGTGGGCAGCAGTGGATGGGGGGAAGTGGAGAGTGCAGCGCTGGGGTGCAGGACACAACGAGAGGTGGTGCTGGCATCCCTAGAAATTGTTTGGAAGAAACAGAAGAGATTATGAAAAGGGAAAAAAAACGGATGAAAATATCCCCCGATGATATACAGCTGAGATATTCTTTTGTCCCAGGATTTGTCAAGGGGAAAGGTGCTGGTTCTGCACCAGCTCGTGGCAGGCAGGAGCCCAGGCTGGCTGGGACCCTGTGCACAGGCTGGTTTTTGCCATACTCCTGTGTGGATTGACAATTCCCTGAAAAAATAATTTTCAGTTGAGAATAATGATCTATCTAAATTAAAGTGTTTCACCACAAAGAGTGGATTTCATTGAAATTTTCAATGGAATGGTTAACAACTTCCACAGCCATGCTTTTGTCCCAATAACTAGCTGGTATTAGGCTGTATTTTCAGTATTTTACATGCTAAAAATACGCTATTTAAGTGGCTGTATTTTACATTGTGCAAAAGAAACCAACCAATATCATAATAAAACCTTTTCTTCCCATCAAAAACTTCAGGATTTTCCATTTCCCCGCTCCCCCGCAATGAAGAGAGGATGATATTTTGAAATCTCAGATGAGTGACCAGATCTGACTTTTCCCTGCCTGTGCATCCATCAGCACTTGTCCCTATTGAAGCACGAGTAGGACGATTCGTATTATTAAAAAGAGGAATGTGCTAAAATATTTCCCACATTTCAGGACAAAATCCAGCAGTGCTGTTTCACCCAAACAAAATCCAGCCACCTCTGTTTGACAGCTAAACAATTCCCTGAGTGTGACACGGCACACTGAGTTGTCAGGGATGTGTAGTCACGTACCAAAGAACTGAACTCACCTATCTTCAACCATTTCAAATTTAAGCTTCTTTTTTAAGCCAGCAAAATGATTTCTCTCTGGACATAAGAGAGGGAAAGAGGGAGATATGACTGCAAAAGAGACTTTCTTCCCCTCTGAAAGCAAGGGCTAAGGCATGGCTGAAGCTGGCTGAGAATGAAATTAATCTTATTTCTTACCCTCTGTATGTTTAAGTCCTGTCCAAAAGCTGTTGATCACTTTGAGACAGCTCAGAGAAACACAAGTTGTTCTGAGGACTATTCTGAGAGCCACGGACAGTGACTGCATAGCACGGGAAGCAGAAGGGGCATTAAGTGTACAGATATTCCCACCAGGCTTTTCATGTCATTAAAGGGTGATCTTCCGACTCTGAAATAACATTTTTTCCCTCTCACATTTCTTATTTCATTATCCCCAGTTCAATACACATCAGTGCAGGATGAGGCAAACTAGTTAGATATATCAGGAATTATTTAAATTAGGGAGAGATGTATGGGTAGTTAAATACTCGGTCTTCTATTCTACCCTAATTACGTATCAAATTACACTCAAATTATACCCAAAAATAGATGTAGGGAGGTAGTTCTGAAGTCTCCAGGAGATATCAGTGTAGAAAGGTGAAATGAAGCAGGTGTTGCAAGTAGATCTGAACTAATGCAATATGAAAACCATGCAGGACCATCATTTTCCATTGTGTCCTGTTATTACCAACATTTGCTTAAAATTTCTTTGCAAACAAGACCCGGTAATGAATGAGTGTTCTCTGGGCCTGGAGGAAGCATTTTATTTTACTAATGCAAGAGAATTTTGCTCTTGATTTTAATGCTGTTCTGATTCTCATTTGTCTTTGTGACAACAAGAGTGTTCCAGTAATGGAGCAGGTTTGTCACACTGTCCAGCCACCAGGGAGGTGGAGGGGTGGTGCCTCCTGAACTGGAAAGAGCTCAGGCTGCTTTCATGGAAGTGGATGTTGTAAATCTGCACTGTCCCTGGCACACTGCATTGGTTAAGCTAAGCTGTTGCTATGCCCATGTCCTGATTCACTTGGTAAAATGGTTTTCAAACACTTACACTGCTTCTTAGAGGATTACAAAACTAACTGAGCTCTGAAAATATTGCCCAGCCTGGAATTTCTTCTTTGAAAATCCTTTTTAGGTGGTGGACAAAAGCAGGAGGTCTGCACAGCTTGGTTTGGAGAGTCTCCAGAGCCCATGGCCCTACCCCCACTGCCCAGAAGGGCTGTGTGTCCTCAGTTCTCTGGGAAAGGACAGGACTGGGCTCTTGCACACCAGCCAAAGGTGTCACTGCAGCCAGCAGTTGTACCTGGCCATGTCCTGGCTCTTTACCTGCAAGCTGAGTTCACCCACCCACTTCTCAGCTGGAGAGATATTTCTGGCATCAGTTTTGGAAAAAGCAGCAGATGGTCCCTGGAACCAGGTGTCCATCCAGGAGAAACGAGCAGCAAAGTCTACAGCTCAGGGGAACATCATCGTTCTGTTACTTCTGTAAGAGGAAAAACCTTCTGCAACCTGAAATAAAAACACAAACAACGCCCCAAACCTGCCAGCATATTTATGGCCTTTGCAGAGCTCAGCATCCAGCATCCCCACTGTTATGATGTTAAGAATACCTCAGTGCTGGGGAGCAGCAACAGCAGGTCTGTGAGTGAGATGAGCAGATTCTCACTTTGCGTCTGAGGTGTCCCTCCCTATCAGCTGCTGCTGGAGAGACACGTGAAAAAATATCAAAAACAGGGGGATGGTCCCTACCTCTTTATTGCTTCTGCATCCAACACCAGGAGGAAGTGGAGAGTGGCCCATAAATAGCAGCTGCTCCTCACTTGGCTGAGGTTACAGCGAGCCAGAGCTCAGCACACGGTGCAACATGTCACGGACACTTGTTTGCCCCCCTGACAGAAGCACAGACTGGCTTCTGGGTAGAGCCCACATCTGTGGACTGCAGGGCATTCCCCTGGAGCATTAATAGCTGCAGCATTGATTTTAGACTGGACAAATGTCTGCTTAGAGCAACAGAGGCAGAACTGACAGTGTGGCATGGAGGAAAGGACTGCAGGACCTTTGGTGATGTTTTCCAGGTTATTTTCTGTGACTCTGGGAGTCTGTTCAGCTTGCACCTACTAGGTTCAGTGCCAAACTCAGAGGAATAGGTGGTGAGGGACCAGCCTAGGGCCCGAGATGCAAAGCTGCACTTTGGAGTGAAGACAGGGAAGCTGGCTGGGGAGCATCTCCAGCACATCACTCACCATGGCAGATTCGAAAAGATTTTTTTTCCATGAAGAAGCCAAAATCCCATTTGTGAAGCTATGTAGATAGCAAGGCTCAGGTCCTCCAGAGCATCTGACTACCTGTGAGAATGATATCCAAAATAAAGGCAGCTGATTATTTAGCTCTCAGAAATATTCAGGAAGCAGAGCTGATGTTAATATTACTGAGGCTGATTCAGAGCTGGAAGCTCATCTGGACACTCTGGATCTTCCCGAATCTGTTTTTCCTTCACTTGTGTAAGCACTCAGAGAGATCAGCCCATTTGGTGGTGGACCACGAGCTGACCTCCCTGGAAGCCCCACAGAGAAGCCAGAGAGGAGGTCACAGTGAGCTGAGGTTCTCTGCCCCACATTGCCTCTGAAAAGAAAGCAGCAGGAAGGACACAGATACTTAGAGCAATCTAGAAAACCCATGCTCTATTTCCAGCATCTCTTTCATAGGATAATTGCCACTAATCAGAAGCAAACATGCATACATATATTTATACATTCCTGTGCAAATTATATATTTACATGGAACTGACAGACTTAGACATCACCATTTTTCATGTCATTATGGAGCAACTCAGTTAGCAAATGCTAATAAATATTTGGCTTTTGCAAATGAAACATTTTTTATGTGCTGCACCAACAGGCAGGGTAAGAAATGCCTGCTGGCAGGAAACATGGCCTGCCTTGGCTTTTTAATCTGGCTCCCATTGGGCTGCATGGCTGGTGGGATGGGCTGTGTGGGTGTAGGACAAGCAGCAGGGCTGTGGTACAAATACTCTCATCAAAGCCAGGTTTATTGGTGGTTCCCGTCTGCACTAACATGAAAAAGATCACAGTGGCATGAACTTATTGATGGGCAGAGCAGCAGCCTTGGACAGTCTGGTGTATAGAAATATGACCCTGAAATTGGACTGATCAGCTGTGTCACTCTTCCCTTGGTGGGGAGGTCTGAAACGAGCACAGTGAGGTCGTGTTTCACTCTGTGTTGCAGAGCCTCTTTGTTTGTTTATTTTGCACATGGTTCCTGGTCCAACTGCAGCAGCTTGTGGCTTGACATTTGAAATTCAACCTCTAAGTGGCAGTGGCTGGGTTGATGGCATACTTAGGTCACATATGACAGCCTTATTTTCTTGTTGGACACACTTGGCTCCTAGAATTAGAGGCTTGCTTGGTCCACGTAGTTACATTTTTATTTTTAGCATTTACCAGTAAAATTTTAGGATGGGAGCTCCAGCTTTTGTTGTGTTTGTACAGTGCTCAGCAAAGGGTCCTAATATGGCTTGGACTCATTTTTTGTGCTATAATTCTAAAAGGAAACAGTTAACATATTGGTTTCTTATATATTATTTTAAAATACCTGATTAAGAAGAAAAGGGATCCGAATTCAAGTTATAGCAAATTTGTTTTAAATATAAATTTTTAATAAAACCCCATTTTCTTTCCTAATAGAGTATTTTTTTTAGCCCCTGCTATTTGTCCTTCTGCTATGCATGTCTCTCTCATGCTAAGCAGCAGCAGGAACTGGACATGAACACCATGTTCTGACATGCCAGACCTGACTTTTCACACTCATGTCCCTTTGCACACCACAGAGGCACTGCTCCAGAGGGGAAGAAAAAAAAATCTATTTGCATCCAATCGACTGAGCTCTTTAAGTGCTGAAACTAGTAGACCAAATGAGTTTATTAGATTATCATTGCGGAAGTTAATAAAGAATTAATTTCTCTTCATGTGACATCCAAAGGCAGTTATTTCAGTGGCCTGTCCATTTACACAAAGCCAAGTATTTGTCAAGTGTCAAACTCAATTCCCATGACCCAGGCCTCCTCAATAATTCTGGATTAGGAATACCCTTAAATGACATTACAAAAATTTTATTCTGAGATGCATTGAGCTCCTGGGACTACTCAGGAATTTCAGGTTAGTGAAGGTTATGTAGTCAGCAAAAGCTTGTTGGATATAAGATCTGGAATGGAAGGATAGGGTGTGCAATGTTTTTGTCACAGTGGAAAGCAGCATGGAATTTTTCCAAAAGGGGATCTTCTATTCTCTTTCTCTCCCCTGGAAATAATGCAAAGAGGGTTTATCTGCATTGCAAAATAAGTGGCCAGTGTGATCTCCAGCACAGGAAATGCTGCAGTGCTGCTGTAGAAAGAACAGCCTGGGTGCCACGAGGGGAGGAGGAGGGGGCAGAATTGAGCCATCCGTTGCTGCTCTGGGAATTCAGGGCTGTAAAACATCTTCATTCAGAGAAGGAGTCGAGAGTTTTGCACATTCCCGACTACCGAGTCAGACATAACATCAAAGAAAGAGGAATCTCTTTTATGTTTTCCTGTTCTCATTAGATTTAGACTAGAGATAAACTAGATGGAGACTAGGAATAGGGATAGTCTGGATATAAGGATAATCATAAGGTGGGGTGGAAGATATCCCAATAGATAGACTAGATACAAGGAAGTAATTTTTTACAGTGAGCTTGGTGGAACATTGGAACAGATTTCCCAGGAGTTGAGGATGCCCCGTCCCTGGGAACGTTCAAGGTCAGGTTGAATGGGGCTCTGAGCAGCCTGGCCTGGTGGGAGAAGCTGCTGCTCACTGCAGGTGGGTTGCACTGGGTGACCCTTAAATGTCCCACCCCAAACTGTTCTATAATTCTGTGATTTACCTCTGATGGCCAGACACACAAAGCAGACAGAGTGGATACACAGCCTGCTGGCTTCCTCTAAAAGGGAAATGGTGTAGGGTGGGACTTAGATTATAGGTAAAGGATGGTAAAGAGAAAAAAGAACATCCATTTGCATCACTTGAGCCATCAGAAAAAGAGAATCCCTGTGCATACATTGACTTTATTGTATTTCAAGGTTATATGAAAATAGAAAGCTAGGTGGTAATCAGTAGGAAGAGGTGCTGAGCACTGGACCCCTCCTGTTGGGATAATGCACCTTTAAAATGTAAACAGACAGTCTCAAGCATTGTTTTAATCATTAGTAATTTTTCATTTGAAGGAGTCACTCCATCATCCATCCCCACAATTGAATTTCTCTCCCTCCCCTCCATCTCCTCCACTTCTCCTTATTGCCAGGACATTGTGAATGCTTCCACCCAACCTTCTGATTAATGCTGGAATAAATCTGCCTGAGAGTTGGGGTACAGGACCTTCAGCTGGAAATCTGTCCCTGCAAGTTTCTGCCTGAGGGGGAAACAAGGACCTGACAGTTTATTTCTTCTAATTCCACAGCTGTCTCTTCTTTAGTGATGTGTAGATGGCTGTGAGCAGAGCTTGGCTACAAGGGTGGGCACTTCCCATCTTTGTTCTTGGGAAATGACTGCCTAGTAACTCACTGCAAGGCTTGTGTGGCTCTGGGAGTGAGGCCTGGGTTCATCTCACCTACCCTATGGTCTGAAAAATGTCAAGGGTGCAATGTTTTTTGCTGCTGAGAAGCTAAGTGACTAATCCAAGCTTACAGTCTAGACTTCCTCAGCTGCCCTGGGAAAAAGGCAAGGTTCTCCACAAACTGATTCATCTGCCCTAAAATGCTTGCCCCAGACAGAAAGGATGAATCCTCCTTCAGAGGTGGCCATTTCTGATCCTGATTACAGAAGAAACTGGAGCTACCAACTTAGACAAGGTGCCCAGCCTGAACATGTTGTGTGGGGTGAGTTGAACCTGCTCAAAAGAGTTTGACCATGTGAGTAAGACAGAGCTAAGTCTTCCTTGTCAAAAACTTGTGGTTATTGTCACACAACGGTCTGAAGTAAAACAAAAAAGAAAAGAAAGCACAGACACAACATTAATAAACATTTGAAACATAGATTTAAGTGACCACTCAAGTCTCACTTATTCATTAGTGTTGGGCTTAACCAGGTGCATGTTTCTGATGAAAACTGAGCATGTGTTTGATTGCTTTGATGAACTGGGACACTTTGTAAATCCTCATGTTGGAGTCGTTGCACGTTCAAAATTTAACCTGTTTATACTATATACACCTCCAACTTCCCTCCCCCAGGTGTGGTATGGAAACAAGGTTTGTGCATGAAGAAAAGGGTTTGGAAAGGCAATGTTTTCTTCTGTATGGCTGATTGTCTCTGGAGATGTGACTGTTCTGGAGGCACATTTCCAAGACAGAAATAGGGATCCGTGGTATAACCTTTTCCTTTCTCTCAGGAGAGTCTCCAGAGGTGACTGATTTAGAGCTCAGCCAGCCTCCTCCTGTTGAAAACCCTTTAATAATCTACTTTTCCTTCTTTTCATAGCAGAAAACCTTCTTGTCTTTCAACAGTCAATGAAGATCTTCAGGTAGCACAAATTCTGAAATTCCTCCCAGCCAGGAGCCTCCAGGATGAAAGTGTGGCTTGGAGTCTTGGGGCTGGAAATTGGCCTCAGGTTTTGCTTTGTTGCTCTGGGCTACCAAAGCCCAGAGCCTGGGCAATAATTCGGGGCACTGTTTGCAAGGACATTTGCATTGCCCACTAATGGCCACTGTGAGGTTCAGGACTCTGTTGTTGCAGCATCTAAAACACTTATCTGGATAACCAGAGACAAAGCTACTTCCACAGGAGCTCATTTTTTGCTTCATTTTTCTTCCTTTTCAGGCTGCTTCCTGCTGGCTTTGAGCACTGTGTCCCTGATCACCCTTCTCCAGCCTGGGGGGCAGCAGGGAGGGGTGAGGTGGGAGCTGTCAGGAGAGGGATGCACACGGGAGAAGGAGGGACAGCTCTTGTTCCCAAGCCACAGCAGGGGCTGACACAGCTGGGCAGATGTTAAACTTTAACCAGCTGGGCTCACACCCTTCCCAGGGCCAGCGAGTGCCTGCAGTGCCAAAGCAGAGCTGAGCAAGGAAGATGCTGCATGGTGTGTGGGTGAGAACAAGGAGGAGATGCTTTGCCATGTCTCTCCCCTTGTCCTGCTGTGATGTTGCCTGGTGGGACAGCAGGAGCCCCCGGGAGGGTTTCTGCCCCATCCTGCCTGCTTGGGTGTGGTGCAGAGCTTCCCTAGAGAAAGGCTTTGTCCCTGGGAAGTTTCTCTCCCTCCTGTCTCTGGAAGCTGCAGGACCCTGATGAATGACTCCCGTATCCTGATCAAAAAGTCTCCCTAACAGTTTTACTGTGTTTGTGTCCCCCTAGTTAAGATAAATTAGACAGGCTAATGAGACTGATTAGTCTTTAGCTGTGACCCTTGGCCTTTAGGATGTACTTTGAGCTAATAGAGAGAATGGGGATTATAGGCTGTGATAATGTGCTTGTGTTGGCCTTTTAAAGGAAAACACATTTATTGCTGCTTAGAGGAAATTGATCTAACTGTGCTGGAAGCATTTCTATGGACTGAATATGGAATTTTTATTAAGTAGGTGACTCAGGTTCAGCCAAGATTGCCAGATTGGAAATGAGCAGGAGATATTTTAGGAAGATTCCACCTGCTGGCTGCCTCTCCAACTGATAACAAGTTTCACTCATCCCAGCTGTGATCTGCTGCTCTGCGTGTCAGCTGTGGAGCTCTAGGAACTTGGACTGCCATCCCCAGGTCCCCTGGCTCAGGTCCAAGCTAACAAATCATCAAAGACAACCAGTTGTGTTTGCATGTTTACTAAGAGTTCAAGTATTTGATTCCCTTCTCAGTCTGCAAAGCCAAATGGCTCCCTGAGTTATACTGGGATCCTGAGGCAAACAATGAACCATCACACAGCCAGTTCAGAGCACAACAGGGTGCTCAGGGGCCCAATCCTGCCCTAAGGAGGAGGTTTGGTTCCTAGCCTAAAGCCTCACATTTTCTGCTTCATGCACAGTAGAAGCAGTTGTGTTCCTGAAAGTTTTCTCTGATAATATCAGCCGGACTTATAAAAAATACTCCTTCCTGCAAGCCCTCATGGGCTCATGCTCTTGGGTTCCTCCTTTCCAATACATTCAGAGAGTTTTTCTGGTTTTCAGCAAGCTCTGACCAAGTAATGCTCCCACACCCCCTCTGACAAGTCCCCAGGTTTGGGTTTGGGTGGGTGAAACTGTAAAACACATTGTGCATCCTCGAAAGGATGATGCAAAATGCTGCTGCACCACCCTAGTGGTGCTCTGCCTCCCCTTGGTCCAGGTGCAAATGGCAGGGGAACAGTAGGGAAACCACAGCAAGGTGAACTCACACATCTCATCTCACTGGGGCTGGGGAGAGAAGCTCTGCACATCTTGCTGCAGAGGAAGAGCCCAGCTGAGCTGCACTGCAGCCAGAGCCAGCCTGGGCTCCCAGCAGTAATGCTCTGCTCGCTCTGCATCTGCACTATCACAGCACAGCTGGAGGGTAGCTGGCAAAATAAATTCAGCTATAAATGAGAAACTCAATTTGGTTAGCTTAGTTTGATAAACAAGTCCCTGGATGAACAATGATAGGATAGATCTGAACCCAAACAGGGACCTCAGCCAACCCTGTCCAACCATGGATGCAAACACATCACTGGCCAGAGATCTGCTGGTACAGAGATCCCAACCAATGGGCTATGCAGGCCTGGGAAATTCAAACCCCCTATAAAAAGAAGCTCTAAACAATAAAACACTCTTTGTTAACGACCCTCCCCACGTAATACTAGACCACAGCTGATTTTTGTAAAAGCTGTTTGACCTTACTCACATCTCACCTCCACCCTCCATTTGCTGACCCAGGCTGAGCTGGCTGCCTGGTTTTCCAAAGCTTCATCTCTCAGTCACTGGAAGGTGTTCTCTGTCCATCTGACTCTACAAGGGACCAGAGGCCATTAGGTGTGCAAACCCCTGTGCAGTCTCCGGCCACATCTGATGTCCTAATATTTTTTTTCTCCATTTCAGTGGAGTGGTGACTGAGCACCTGTTCTATAAAGCTCAGCAGCTCAATGTGCACTTCCAGTCATGTAAAATCACAAAAGGTCTCTGGGCAAGTTGCAGTTTGTGACCCAAGTGAACCCATGCAAAAAATCTGATTTATTATATTCAGTGATACCCCCTTTGACATCACCTTGTCATTAATCAGGGTGATCCTTGACACTTTCCACATTCAAGCACCTTGCAGTAAATAGCCTTATCAGTCTTTTACAGCCATCACAACTGAGGTCTGACTCAGACAAGGTCAATGTGGACCCATGGGACTGGGAGCCCTGGGGCTGCCGCCTTCCCCACCTCTGCACTAGTCCCTCTTTTCTGAGAAGTCATACAGCTGATCAAAGGTTTCAGCCACAGCCCTGAAGTCCTGGAAGGGCCCCCCAGCAGCCACAAATCACTTTATAATGCTCCATCACATGTGATAAGTCCTGCACTTTGCCACCTTTCCATGCAATGCTTTGGGATGCTGAGAAACCAGAGAGCAGATGTAGGAGCAGAGCCTCAGCCAGCACCACCCCAGCTGAGGTTTGCAGTGGAGCCCTGGCCATTAACACCAGCTGTCCTGGTGCTGTTCAAATGAAACACAAAGAGAGGCCAGCTTCCAAATGCAACTCTTTCAGTGAGGACAATACTGAGACTCCCCAAACAGGATGGAAAATCAGAGTGTCACAGCCCCTGGTTGTTGTCTCTGTTACAGACACCCAAGGAAAATGAATCTTGCAAAGTGTTTCACAGGTTTACATGGGGAAAAAGAGAAGGAACAATATTTGGTAATAAATCTGTATCACAGCACTGATCCTGCCACAAACCATTGGAAAATGGCTGTATGAACACTGAGCTGGAAAAGGCTGATCATGAATAAGGTTACTTGTGAAAGGGAGTTTCAAGGAGCAAGCCTGTTAGCAGGTAAGCCAGAGTATTTTAAGTGGAAACATTCTTGTCTTTAATTAAGGACATTCATTTTCTCTCTTAAATGCAGACTTTTATATTTGGGTCAAAATTTATGCCAAGTTTTGGTAACTTTTACTAAATGGATGCTGTTATTTACTGAAATCCAGCCCATGGTAAATGTGCCCGGTGTCTCTACTGTTTAAATTCAAGGGGAACTTTCTATATTCTTCCTCCCTGGTGGCTTGCTCTTGTGTCTAAAGGTCTCTACTACCTTGATTTTAACCTGAGATTTGCCAATGCAGGAACAGAACCCCCATAACATCTGCCATTCAGATGATGGCAGGCAAAGAATAGCCTCCAGCTGCCAGTAAATCAAATGGAGTTGCACCAGGGTTGATGTTGCTTGAAATTCTTGCATCAGTGCTCAAGAGCTAGAGAGGGAAAAAATAAAAATGCAAAAAAGCAGCTGGGGAAAGAGAGGAGAAAAGATGTGCTGCTGATCTGAGTGAGAACAGGTCACTTCCCTGCCCCTCATTGGCAGGACTGAGCTAGAGGCTATTTTGGGGTGAAATTAAGAACACTTATTTGTCATAGAATGGTTGGAAAAAGACCTCAAAGCTCATCCATTCCATCCCCTGCCATGGGCAGGGACAGCTTCCACTGTCCCAGGGTGCTCCAAGCCCTGTCCAGCCTGGCCTTGGACACTCCAGGAATCCAGGGGCAGCCACAGCTGCTCTGGGCACCCTGTGCCAGGGTGGAATTCCTTCCCAATACCCCATCTAACCCTGCCCTCTGCCAGTTTAAGGTCACTGCCCCTTGTCCTGTCACTCCATGGCTTTGTCCCAAGTCCCTCTCCAGCTCTCTTGGAGCCTCTTTAGGCACTGGAAGGAGCTCTAAGGTTTCCCTGGAGCCTTCTCTTCTCCAAGCTGAACAATCCCTACTCTCTTATCCTGTCTCCATAAGCTAAGAATAAATCACTCCTTTCAGTACTGTTTCACTCTGAGCACTGAGGGGAAGGCAGTGGAAGCCCAGCAGCCTCTCCACCAGCAGAAGGTTCCCTTTAGGAGCCCTTTTCAGTTGCACATATCAAAATTCACTGCACTTTATCAATGACTGGAGAAAGAAAGGGCCAGATCCACATAAATAAATAAAACCGAGTGGCTGCCATGGTGTGCACTAATTTGGGTGGTTCTGTGTTGTTGTCTCTCTGTGTACAGTCACTGGAGTGAAAAGGAGATATTTTAAGTCAGAAACTGACTATTTATGGCAGACAAGGGTACAGGGAAGAGCAAATCTCTCTGCTAAGGGGCTGGGGGAGAAAAAGCCATCCTCTGAAAAGATGAATATTTGAAAATGCCAACTGCTACAGCTACTGCAGGCTTATTTACCAGCGCTCAGAGCCTGGCTGGAATTGATCTGTGGGGATAGGTTTGCTGAAAAGGAAACAAAAACAAATGGGGCTTCTGCTTCTGGGATGACACTGCTCAGTTGTCAGGAACAACTGGTTGTGTCCTCCCTTGGCAGGGGCAGCAGGAGATGCTGTTGAACACAGACCCAGAGCCCAGGGCAGTAGGAAGTGAAATGCCTGTGTGGCACAAGGGCTCAGGAGAAAATGTGTGGCATTTCACTGGGATTCCTGGTGCAGGAACTGAAACAGTGTTAATTGTGGAGAACTGATTTATTCAGCATAAAGCCACACAGGGAATTTGAGTTTTGGGAGTCTGAGAGCAGAAAGCACTTACAAGATAGTTTAGAAATAAACTTTCTGAATTTACTATGCTCTCCTATGAACCTGTCATTTGTGACTTCAGATACCAAGTTATACTTTCCCCTCATCACTGTTCCTAGTCCATTGGTGAGGAAACTACACAGAGAAGAGCAATACCTCTGCAGAAGGACTGAGAACTTGTTCAAGCTTCCATCAGCACATGGAGGCAGAACAAGAGCAGCCTAGAAGTGGTTTTACTGACATACCTGTTCCTGTCCAAGTTTGTTTTACTCCTTTAAACAGTCCCAGTTTTAAGGCAGAATGGTCAGAAACCAGACCTAAGGCACTTCTGTAATTGGCAGTTGTATTAAGATGCTGCCACCAATGCACAGTGCAGCATTTCCTATGGAGTTAGTCCCTATTGTGAGGGATACACATGGTTATACTGGTGTAACTGTGCTCATACGGGGCAGAGCAATTGTGGAAAAAAGAATTAAAAATTGCACTTCTGAAAGCTCATTAGCAAACAGCCCCAACCTGAACCCAGGATCTGAGCCTGGAATGAAGACTGGGGAGACATGGAAAGGTCACTGTGGAGAGCCCTGGCCGTGAGCTGAGCTGGGCTTTGGCTTCGAGCAAGGATGTAGCTTTGAGTGATTCTGTCATCCTAAGGTCTCAAGTAATTCCCACTTGTGTTTGCTTGTATTTTTACTGTCTGTCTTTTGCACTTCTGCCTCTCGGATTACTAGGGCTGGTGACAAGGAAATATGGGAATAGCCACCCAATCAAATTAAAAAACATTAGAAAGGTCAAGAGCATACAGGTTGCTTTCACACCATGAGTGGGAATCAGATTTCCTGGTATCTCAGTAAAAGTGCCAGATAGTGTTAACCAGATAAGGAAATGGGAGCTTGTAAGCCTAAAACCAGGAGTAATTTGCCAGGGGATCTCTTTTCAAGGAAAAGTGTGTGGTGGTTAGGTTTCTTTGACATTTCTACCCTGTGGATGAAAACAGCCTGACTGTGCTTCTGGGTCTTTCCCTGCCCAGTGTGGTCCTGGTACCACAGGCATGAGAGTTTCTGCAGACCTGCTGATGCTGTAGGAAGTCAGAAGAGGAGCAGTGAATAAATGCAGTACTTGTCTTGGAAAAACATTACTGGTAAATCCCTTTATCTGGGAGGGAATCAAGGTGCTGAAGCCCTGACAGATGCCACCTTGATGGTCCCTTCCACACATAACTGAATCTCCAGGAGCCTGGAGACACAATATCCATACAGTTTTATACTTAGACTTGCCCTTTTTGGGAAAAGGGATGGTAAAGGGTTCCAGGTGTTGTAACTAGTTCTAAGTGTTGTACCAGAACTATCTAATGAAAACTCCACAGAGCAGCATGTCCTCAGCAGATACAGACCTTCTCCTCACAAAGCACCACCTAAGGAAACTTTTTAACCTGGATTTTTGGAGACACAATTGGAAGTTTTGACATTTTAAGGTATAGATATCCTGGGAGAGTTCTGCTCCCAGGCAAGACCAAGTTTGTCTTTGCTTGACCAGATGGGCAGCAATCATCATACACTGGGAAACATCCTGCTCTGCTTTTCTTGGTGACCTGTTTTAGATTTTTAATGACTGTGGGCTGTTTCTCCAAGGTCTTGCTTCCACTTTATCCCAGGATCAGTGGTTCATTCAGGATTTTGAAGACTGTTGCACAGGAACAACCTTCATTTTTGAAGATAGCAACTCCTGAAATAATGAGTAAATAAGCCCTGTCACCTTGACAGGCTAACATTGCCATCTCCCCCTTCATTATTTATTTATGTATGGTTCCTGAAACCTATTTCCCAAATTCTCCACCCTCACCCTCCTCCCCCTACTTTGTTTTAATGAATTGAGGATTGAATTCTAGAGCACACGTTTGAGTCAGAGATGATAAAGCACCCAGCCTTTTGGCAGTCCTGTAAATGCTACGGTGGCTTCCAAAGAGTTAATTCATTATGGTCCATTGTCCAGTCAACTTTATAGCTAGCAGCAGATTGGAGCCAACTTGAAATGCTGAAGTGGGAATGAAAAATGAGCAGAGCCTTGGTGTGCATTAAATATTTAATATTCTCTCAGTGGGAGGTGTCAGGAAAAGGACCATATAATAAATACTACAAGAGAAAATTCCATCACTGACTCGTCTGTTAATGATCTCATTTGCTTTGACAGAAACATTACAGATGCAGCCTCTTCTCTTCTGTGGCCCTAATAAGCAACCACATTCCATTTGGAAAGCAAATTCCTGCTTCTGCAACGCCGAGGAGTGGGTTGGAGCTATGATTGCCTCCTTCTCCCTCTCTCTGTCTCCCCCCACTCCACAGATCTGGGGCACTTAGAAAGAATTTTGTGTGGCATGAAAGGCATTTGTGGCAGCTGTGTGATTTTGGCAGGAAAAGTGACAATTTTATCAAACTACCTGGAAAACATGAACTCAGAAAAATGTTTCCTTCCCTTAGAGGAGAAGAGTGCTTCCCATCTCCTGTCTTAAAATCACCAGCTTATGAATTGTGGGAGCTTGACAGTGGTGCTTGAGGATGTGGTGGTGCCCACCTCCAGCTTAATCCCCTGTAGAGTTCTTGTGCCAGGAATGAAAGGAGCCTCAGGAGATCTGTCCAGGTGCCTCCTGGTGAGTGCTTCCCACCTCAGCAGGCACGGAGATCCTGGATCCCACTGCATTCCTGGAGCACATGCTGGCCAGATCACAAGATTTTCTAGGCAGTGCTGTGACCTGCAGCCCTGCTGATCCCACAGAGGGATGTTCTGCCTGAGCCCCAGTATTACAGGGGCTTTGGCTTCAAACTAAGTGTGAGCAGCATGTTTTCTCTCTTCCACTATTTATGTTTGAAAGGTCTTCAAAAGCATCCCTGCTCTGATGGCTGGAAGCCAGCTCTACATGTATTCATATCCAGTTCCTGTGGAGCTGATCTTTGCCAGGTTTCCCCTTCAACTTAATTAATTCTTTTCCTGCCTGGGCAGATAGATCCTGGGATGTTTGTATCACTTCTCAGTCTCTTTTTTAATCCTGGTTGAGCAAATCAACATCTTTGTCTAGAAAGGTTCCTGATGGCTCTCAGCATCCCAGTAAACTTTTCTTCTTCTGTCCCTGCTTCAGTTTCTCTTCTTGAATAGCAATAACTGATGAGGTTTGAAATGCTGTGTAAAATTATATACATTCCAGCTTTTCTCCAGTGGGAATTCCTCCCATTCAGTCTCTGCATTACCCTGTAGGGCCAGCCTGGGAGCTCAGTTCTCCCCTCCATGGACAACTGCTGGGTTAAATTTGAAGATCTCAGTATTAGTAGTCCTGGAATCCATCCAAATTCTAACAAATTTCCTTTCCTTCTTACTGCAGCACAAAATCATGTTGAATTTCTCTGAACTTCTCATTTACCTCCAGTATTAACTTATTCTCTCCTCCAAACTTTCTTCTAAGGCCTTCCATGACTGCAAAAGTGCAACAATTTTCCTATATTTGTCTAGGCTCTTTTACTCCTTCTCTTTTTTTAAAAAATACTCTGTTTCCTCAGAGAACTACAGTACTTTTTGTAGGACAGTGTGGATAGTAAACAAGGCTCAGATTGTAAAAATGAAGGGTAAAAATAGCTATTTGTCTTCTGCTCAGGTAAAGTGCATACTGGGAGGCTCAGACTCTGCTTTGAACATCTGGGGTTGAGATACTCTTGCCTTCTGTTTTAAACTAGCAGTTTTCTGCCTCAAAAATGAAACTTGAATATAAGCACATTAAAAATTGTAAAGATGATGAGGTGGTGACAGGGGCCTTGGGGACACCTCACAGTTCAGTGCTAGAGGCCTGGACAGCTCAGCTGCTAGGGTAGGACTCCAGAGTCCAAGCTCAAATGTCAGCATCGTTGATTAGAATCTGCTTTTTGGGATGGATTATAACCTTATCATCTCCCTCCTTCCCTAACTCTGCCTGAACTGAGGTGGGAAGGGATGTCCATTCTGCTCCCTGCTGGGGTCAGGGTGGAAGGGGCCCTTTGCTGTGCATGGCCTGGGACAAGAGGAGGTTTGGCAGAGTGGAAGATGAGGCTCCTTCCCCGCTGCTGCCTACATGAACCGTGGGGCTGAGCTTCAGAGGGTGCAGGGGGAGGATGCTGAATGCAAACCAGCTTACTGCAGGCTCAGGAGGTGCAGAGGGAGCAGGAATGAAAATAAAAAGCTGGTCAGAAACAGGACCAGCTCGCTCTGGCTCTGTGTAGGCTGCCTCAGATGCCGCACATTCTGCGCATTACAACAAGGCAGTTGTTTGTAGGCTGGATCCGTGCAGCAGGGAGATAAGGTTCTGCCTTTGTATCAGAAGCAGCTGCAAAGGGGCAAAAAGGTCTTAGAACAAGAAATTAGTTCATTTGAATTCTCCCACTCTCTCTCTTTGCCTTCTTCAAGCCTGACAGCAACAGCATCTCCCTCCTCTGGTACTGCGCAGGCGGCTTTGCACTGGCTCGTGGTACAGCAGGAATTTGTCTCTCTGCCTCTGGGGACTGCAGGGTGGGTGCCCAGCTGGGGTCCTGTCCCAGGGGACTGGGCTCACAGGGCAGGCAGTGATGTGGCCTAAGAGGAGAGCTCCTGGCTGTGAAGGTGTGGAGGTAGCACAGACATTCACACCAGCCGGGGCTGGAGCTGCTGCTGGGCTGTGGTTGAACGAGTCCATGGCTGCAGCAATAAGGCAATAACAGGCTAGAGAAAGCCCTAAGATGGCAGAAGTCATCCATTCCATGTCCAGCACGGGGAGAAGGGGAAAATACCTGGACAATATACTATTAGTCTGTGCCATGACACATTCATAGGCTGGAGGCATTCAAATGAACCTGGGCAGGCAGCCTTGAGCATGACATAGCTACTGTCTGAGTGCTTGGCTCTGCAGCCTAATGATGTTCTTTTAATGTAGCTTTTAAAAGTGCATAATACAATATACATTGTCTGTCCTGTCTGTCTTTTATAGCTTTAAAAAATGGATCAGGTATATGCTCTGACATATGGATCCGTTCCACCCCCAGACAGAGACAGACACTCTGCCACCTCCTGCACTTGCTGAAACACTCTGTGAGGTTTATGTTTGCTCTTAAATAATTATCACCCACACAATAAAGAAATAACCCTTTTTGCCTTCAAAACGTTGCACTAATAATTTCTCAGTCTTTGTTTCTCAGGAGCTGGGCAGTTCCCTGGCTGTTCCTCTGCAGTTCATTTCTGGCCACGCAGGCTGGAAACCTGGGAGTAAATCTGGACAGGACTGCAGAAACTGCTCAGTGCTGCTCCTGCCTGTGTGTGAGGGGTGCAAAAGGATGAAACTCACAGTCTGGGTGGAAGAAGAAGGAGGAAACAAGGCAGGGAGGAGATGGAACAGCCCTCAGAGCCATGCCTGGCACTCCAGAGATGTGTCCCCTCTCCCCAGCCTGCTCTGCCCAGGAATTACAGTCTCTGAGCTGGCAGTGCTGCTGCTGCAGGGCCCGTGGAGGCTCCAGCCCTCCTGGCAATCTCAAGTCTCCCCAGGGCTGATTTAGAGAGGTCACCTGTCACTTGTGTAAAGGTCACCAGAGGTCTGTGCCATGGACAGTCCCACATTCTCGGGATGTCACATAATCATTTTATTTTACGTCGCCTCGGCCCTGCCAGGGGAGGGGAGGAGGAGAGATGAGACTGCGAGGTCAGCAGCATCTTTATGGATGGCAGAGTGAATGTGAGGTGAAAGGGATCGTTGCTTTTGCCTCCCCAATAAACCCCTTTTCTCTGCCTGAACGGAAGCGACGAGGAGCTGTTCGGCTAATTTATATTAATTCAACTCCATTAATGATGAGATATCATCTCTTCTCTCAGCAGGAGAACCATCAAAAGGATTTAATACTGAGCTGCTCTTCTGACAGCCTCACAGCCACTCCATGGCCAGACTGAACCTTTCCCCAGCACCAGCTTTTCCCAGGGCCTCACTGAGAAGGGCAGACTCTCACTATTATGATTATTTTTGGGTGAGTCCTCACATGCCTCAGCACTGCTCAGGCAGGGAGGAGCAGGAAAGCTCTGTGGGGAGGAAAGGACACAGCACCCATGCCCTGTCTTTCCCAGGCTGCTGATGAACATGGGACATTTCAAGTGCTATGCAGCCACCACCAGCACGAGTGGCTGTCTGCTCTCCTTGTTGCTGCAGGGTAGAAAAATCCCAATTTTTGGAGCCAGGAGTGGCTGTGGGAGCCTCCTGCCCTGCTCCTGGGCAGCAGTGGCAGCAGTGCTCTGTGGTGCAGAACAGTCCTGCCAGTTCCCCTTGGATGCAGAGATCCATTGCCCTCACCAGGGATGTGCCAGAGGAAAAAGCACCTGCACCATCAGAAATGTCTCATGGAGCTCCATGGAGTCACTTACCTGGGGTTTCCTGCTCATCCACCAGTCACTGGGGCTTCTGAAGGACCGGCACTGAGGCACCAGGCTGGTGGAAATCAGGTGGTGCTGTTAGGAGAGACTGAGATTCCCACTGGGATCAGAAGGTCTGGGATACAGAACAGCGCTTTGGGGGCCCTGCAGAGAGGGGAAACTGAGGCAGAGGTGGGGAGGCTCACATCCCCTTAGTGTGGGCAGCTTTGGGACCCAGGCCCTGGAGCCAGGCACCAGCTGTCAGTTCTGCCCATGGAGGGCTGGACAGTGCCCCACGGATGGGCATGGCAGGTCACGGTGGCCAGAGTGGTTTTCCAGTGGCCACAGCCACTGGATCCAGCAGGGCTGCAGAGGAGTCTCTTGTTCCCTCATCCATGTCCTGGCAGCAGGAGACAAGACTTCTTGCTAGTCATGTAATTTAATTTCTCTCTTTGCTTCTGGCTGATAGTATTAAACTCCTGGCCTCCAAAACACACATACAAATATCTTTTTTTTTTCCTCCCCTTTTATAAAAAAATATTTTTATATTAACATATTTCCTTTTGAAACTGCGTGAGGCTTTTCTCAAAACTAATGGATTTTTTTTTCTCCCCTTGTCTGGGCCAAATGTATTCAAATCTTAACTCAGTTAAGTCAGAAGATTCCTATCGTCTCAGCAGGGAATCCCACCCTTTATTCCACAAATCAGCATCCTTTTTATTTGACTTTCTGATCTCCAAAGGAAAAGGGATGCTTTTTTTTTAGAGGTTCTTTTTTTTTAAGTTTAACTCTGACGTTGATGTTGCAACGCTCTTTGATAGCCGAGAACACAAGGACTGACTTCAGGAGCAGCTGAAACTTCATCAGGAACCAAAATATAAGAAGAAGGGATTCAGAGTGGGAAATGGTAGAAAGTGATACTGTTGAAACAGCCCTTTGAAATTTCCCAAATGATGTTTGATCTGTGAGTCCCTTAAAGCTGCTGCAATACCTTTAGTATCAAAATGATCTCTTTTTTATTAAGGGGGGGCAGGAAGGAGAGGTATTTAAATTTTTTTTAGTGACACTCGGAAGAAATAAGTTTAATTTTAACCTGTCACGGTTCCACCTGGAATTATTTTTTTTACATATGTTTATCTGGGATTTAGTAGGACTCTTTCATATTTTTTTTCTTCTCTTCTGCTTGAATAATACTTTATTTCAAAGCACCAGCAGAAGAGACACGAGGGACTGAATGCCAAGGAATAGATTACTCCTGAAACATGCTGTAGTCCCCCCTTATCCTCCCCCAAAATACCAAGCCACTGGAAATAAAAACATGAAATAGAAACTCTTCGAGGTGAAGGAAGGAAGGGCTCAAGAGCAAAACCAGAGGTGCTGGCAGGATTCTGTGAGCCCTGAGGCAGCTCCAGCCCCAGGTGCTGCCCCAGCCCTCCCAGTGCTCTCCCTTGGAGCCCCACCTGGGCTCATCCCCCAGCAGTGGCCACAGGACAAGGAACTGGTGAAAATCCCTAGGGAGAAATTCCCCTGAGGAAAGGACATGGGGCATGTCCAGGCTGTAGAGAAAACAAGCCTGGGGAGAAAAGTGGCTGCCTTGGTTGGTGGGATAAAGGTGGGAGATATTTACCTTGGAGTTTTTTCTGCATGCAGGGCCCAGCTTTAGGTTTGGGTGGTCAGAAAATAAAATAAAATACCTCATTAATGTCAATCCTCTACGTATCAAGGGCAGGATTTTTGTCAGATCCATCCAGGCCATGCATCTGTTCCATGATCTCCCCTGGGTTATTATTTCCCCGCATTAATTTTGGGCATGCACTTAGGAGCTGTTCAGCCAAGTATCAGCATAACTCCAGGTCATGCTGAGGAAAAGACACACATTTTTCTGATGCAGTAGAAAAACCTGCTGTCTAAAGTGAGCCCAGAAGCAGGGCACTGGGTGCAATTAGCATCATTTCATTTCAGAAAGCAACCATTTGAGCAGGTCACCTCCTTTGCAGATTGCTCAGGGAATGGGCTGCACCTACGCCATTCATCCCAGCTCCTTACTCTTGTAGGAAAACAGCTCATAAAAGACTGTGTGGATTAGATGGGAAGGAGCATGCCTGTTTCTTCTGCAATTAATATCATATGCAAATGAAATGTTTCCACTGGAAGTTTGCAGAAAGGGAAATGCTGCCACTTACCACCATCTCTGCTGAGCTAAAAGGTTTCTTGCAGATAGCATTTTTCATGCAGTGCTGGTGTGCTTTACAGTTATTGAGCCTGGCAAAATGTCTGTAAATCAACCCTGTATGGATTCGGCATAGATCCAGCTTGCAGGAACCAGCAAGTCACAGGGATTAATGGAATAGTATGGGACCTGTTTGACTGACAGCATGGGAGAGATGGATGCAGGTTCTGCTCTCCCTGCAGCCCCCACTCAGTGCAGTGTGTTTTTCTCCCTCCATTTGGTGTCCCCAAAAATACCAGGCTGCTGCTGTGAGGTGCTGAAGGGCTGCTGTGGCCCTGCAGAGAAGGGCACATTCCATGGGAGGTGGAGAACTGCCTCTCACAGCAAGTGCAGTGAGTGCAGAGTGGGACAGCACCCCTGAAAGCCAGACCAGCTCTCTTTCTCATGTGGGATGCTGTTAAAATTGGGTGAAGACCCTGCAGACCAGCTCTCCTCACAGTGTTTCAACTCCAGAGGGACACTGAGCCCAGGACAGTAAACACTCAGTGCAGCTAAAGGCCTGTGACCCATGGGTTCTTCTCCAGAAGCTGGCAGCTTGCCCAGGGCATTAACAATGTGCTAAAAGAGCCCCAGGAGGAAGGGACAAAGCTGTTCTCTGCCTGTCACCCTCCAACACCACACACACCCCGCAGGCAACTCTTCATGGCACTTGAGTAGAATAAAAATGATTGAAACCATCTGCCCTCTCCAGCAGCGGGGTCTTGCACCCAAGTTACTCTCTATTAGACTTTACCAGGAGATAGCTTTAGCCAGGGCACTAAAAATTAATATTAAACTGTAAATCTGCATTTCTAAACTAGGACCTCATGCCCTCCTTTGGAGAAGAAGCATTTTCCCTGCTCCTGTCTCCAGCAGTAATGTCCTCTTTGAGGTTCCCATTTGTTTCTTTGCTAATTTTAGTTCTTCTAGTGAATACCAAACATTTAAGAAAACCTGCTTGTTGTGAACAGCACATTGAGAGTGCAGTAGGGGAGATGGCTTACTCTCCTAAGCACAGCTATGTGCAAGAAGCAGAAAACTGTTCAAGAACTGATTCTAGCTGAGAACCAAAGTGCGTGGCATCCACAGATGTCATAAAGTAGGATGGGAGTTGCTGGGGTCAGCCCGAAGCTACAACATTAGGAAGATGATTTAATATCTTAAATCAGTACCAGGAAAGGCAGACATTGAAACAGGGCATTTCCTGAAGAAGTGCCACAATTCAGAACCATTGCATAACCCCTGACAGTGTCAGAATGGGGCTTGTTTCTCAACCCTCAGTGGTTGTGCAAAGACTCTCACACAGTCATGGTAGTCCTGGGGTGGTCAAATGGGGCTGCTTGAATGGGTGGGAATGAGCCTTGCTGGAAGTTTGAACAGAGATCCCTTTGTTCAGGGTTTGAAAATCAGTGCTATGACAAGTTTACTTACAGCTGCTCTGGCTTTGCCCATGGTGGCCATGGGAGTTGTCTGTAATGCCAATAAACCAGGCCTGGATGTGACATCCTTAGCTCTTATCCATCCATCCTCTTGTAACAAGGACTCACCCCAGGTCCCTCTTGTCTACCAAAACCTTGGGCAAAAGTATCAGAGAGAGAGAGAAAGAGATTATGATAAAGAAATAAATAAAGAAGTCTAATTTATGAAGCAAACCTTTCAAAGTGTTAAACCATTCATAGCTTTATGACTACATATTAATCTGCTCTCATTTATTGCTTTGTAAGGCTATTTTGACAAAAGTTCATTATCAAGACTGCTAAATGCTTTTAAAGCATTGATTGGGGGAATTATTACATCACGGTGATAGACACAGTGTGTTAAGATGGATTGTAAGGCTCGGACCATCTGAAATTTCCCTCCTTTTAATTGGATCGATCCCCAGAATAAACGAAGTTTAATTGAATTTTCAGGAAAATTGAGCAGTTGTTTTCAAGTCTCTGTCAATACACGTTATTTCAATTACATGATGATAAGCATAGAGAGAGTTTGCAAACAGCCTGAACGGAGGCGGAGGCTGCACACCAGAGAGGCTCCCTGCACATGCTTGCTTTTTACTTTCTCTTTCCAGGATGAGCTGCATTTCCCAAAAGCACATCAGCAAGGGCAGGGGCCCTGCTCCTGCTGTTTGGATTTCAGAGGGTGATTACTGCTTGTCCCTGCTTTTCCCAGCTCTGCTTGTCTCCTGTCTAGAACTCATTCCCCAGGGTTCCAGTAGTCTCTTCCTTACAATCCAAACAATTTTTCATACAAAACCCAGGCTTTTTGTTGCAAGACCTCAAAATTACTTGGAAACATTGGCCAAGATGTGCAGGCTCAGGAAGCTTTGCTGAAGTGAGGTTGAGAAGCAGTTGCTGTCTGTCCTACTCCACTTGCAAGCTACAGACACTTGTCTCCCAATCCCTGCAGCTTCCCTGCAAATGGGAAGTGGAAAGTGCTGGTGAAGGTATGTTGGAATTCATGTCAGGAACGCGTTCCCTTCTGAGGACAGGAGCCATTATTTAGGAAGTGGGGCAGAAAGGTGGAGGCAAGTTCACCTGCCAGGTTTCATCACCTTGACCTGTAAGGCTGCCCCGAGCCCAGAGGGGCAGGGAGCCTGAGCACCTTTCTACTTACACTGGGACACTTCTTTTAAAATAAACAAATGCCATTATCTTGAGACCTTTGGCAAATTTCTGGGCTCCTTGGAAACTGGGTCTCTGCAAAAAAATTATGGGAACCTTGACCAGAGGAAGAAGACTTCAGCATCCCTTGGGGACGAGCAGTGTTGATGTAGTAATGCAGAATAAAGCATTCCCCTGGTTCTCCGTGTGTTTCTTTGAGCATACAATTAGCAGAAATTCTTTGGGACAGTGTTTTCCTCTTCCTTGTTGGTAGAAACCTGGTGCTGGTTTGATATCATCTGCAGTGTCCTGAGATGCTCCCTGGCAGGGTGGTCTTCATGCCTTCCTGCTCCAAGGCTCCCTTCTCTGACACAGCTGCAGTGGTTAGAGAGGCCACTTAGCTGAGTCATTGTCTTTTGTATTTTCTTTCATTGAATAGCCACCCAAAAAATTAACATCCTCTGCTAAGGAGGACAATGCCATATAAAACCTCCCCATAGTAATAAAAGCCCCTTTCCCCCGCTTCTTTCACAATCCCAATTCACTGAATCTTGTATGAGCTATGGTGAGTCCCCCAGTGAAACACAAGGTGAAAACTTCTTGCGGATGAAGGTGTTTCTCTTCTTTATTTCCCTCCTTCAACAACACTTTTCTGTGCTCACCAGGGACACACTTACCCAGAGCACAGGAACATCCAACCCATCATGGGACACTTGCACCCTCTGGGATGGATCAGAGTGCATGTGCTGAGCTTGATGCAGCAGCTGTGGGTGATAATAGATGGGTTTCACTCTAATAACACCATCAGACAGGCAGGACTCAATAGCAGCAATGCTGGGACACCCTGGAACAAGTGGCAGGATGTGGCTCAAGCTGCATCTTGGCCCTGTGGAGTCCAGGCAGGAGGTTCTGAAGCTGAGGGGGTGGTGGTTGTGCCCTACTCCTGCAATTCACCTGCAACATCCTGTCTGATTCCCCTTCTCCATCCACCTGCACTGCTCCCCTAACCCTGAGCAGTCCAGGTGACAGCAGCTTCCCTTAGAGCTGCAATTAGAGGCTGGCATGGGGCAAAGTGTGCTGGCCTCAGGGTCAGGATAGCTCCCTCCAGGGCTCCCTGCTGCAGCTGCCAGCCGAGGCATAAAGGCTATAGCTGTTGTTATAGATTCGTTAGTTATTCATTGTAACAGCCTTGATCCTAATGAATTCATTTGGTATTCATTGGCTGTCAAGCACAGTTTTGTAAGTCTTCAGCTCTAATTTAGGACAATTAAAATGAAGTGTTAGCAAGCAATGTTTCCCCTGCATTGCACAATCTATAATATTTTCTTTTCAGGGGAGGGATGCAGACTAACCCTGCTCACGCTGCTGATGTTATCAGCGAGTGAGATCTTACAGCTTGATCCTGCAATGCTTAATGAATTAATACAGCAGATATAATTTTCATGGGTCAGTGTGTTGTGCTGGCCTGCAGATCTGTCTAGATTAGGCCTAGGGAAAGACTAATTGAAAAATACATGTCTTGGTTTGCTTAAAAACAATAAGCAGATATCTACCAGGGAGAAACGTACAAACAAGATGCATAAAAGCAAGCCAGCGATTTGTCATATGCTTCATAGTTCATGCTGTAAATTAGACAATCTTTCATAATCACAGGGCTGGGGGAGGGGGAGAACCGAATCAATTTGCCTGTAAAATTCTAAGTCCTTTTGAAAACACAATTGAAATATAATTCCTCTGTGTTTCCCAGTTAATTATCATTTACAATATTTCTGGCATCAAAGCTTTACTAGCATGGAGGGATCATTTCTTCATCACAATACCACTTTCAGGATTCATTTATCTTGTCTTTTAGACTAATTATCCCCAAATTCACCAATAGACTGTCACACTTACATGCTCCAATAAATGTAGTTTTAAATCAGCAGCTTACTTTGCTGCAGTGGTACAAGCTTTCCTGAATTGTGTCTAACTAGAGTCATTCATCTGTGATCACAACACTAAAGGGAGAACAACAACATTAAGGTTTGTATGAATGATCATGCTTATTTATATGCAAATACGTCTGACAAATCAATAATGTATGATTTAGCTGTTCACTGTGCATTAGTAGAAGTGCCGCCAGTCCCAGGTGGCGGGCTCAAAAGGGTCCTCAGCTCTTCCCCCTCCCCGTCTGGGTCCCGATTCAGCCCACATCTCTGGTCAAGTGGCTGTGAAATCAGCTGCTGCCTCCTCGCTGTGTGCTGGTGGCACTGGCAGCCCCCGCTGCTGCCGAGGGGGTGGCGATGGGAGGGGAGGGGAGGGGAGGGAGCCACCGTAGGGACCCTGGGATGGGGGCAGTGGGAGTGGGGATGGCAGCATCTGACTGTCCACAGCCTGGGCTATCACGGGCTCGTTCCTCCAGATTTCCAGCTGATGTGGAGGATAATAACACCCAAAGTGGAGAGCAGCTGTCCATAAGATCCACCTCCATTGCTGCAGAGGGACTGTCACCCTCTCCAGACTGTCCCTGTGGTCCAGCCTTTCTGCACAGCCCTGCCTGGACCTGCTCCACAGACAGGGCTCCTCACTCACCCCAACCTCATCCCCACTGCTGTCTGTGGCTTTCCTTTCTGCCCTGCCACCCCCAACAGTGAGCAACACCAAGGGGTTTTCTGCACCATCATTCCTCTCAGAAGAGGTGCTTTTCCTCCTTTCCCTAGGTCTCAAAAACTCTTTTCTTGGAAGGAAAAGGGTCAGGAACACTAGTGGGTGTATGGAGCTGTATTGTCCATGCCCTACGCTGCTTGTGCACACCAGGATGTATCTGAACCTGCCTTGGGGACCAGCTGTCAGGGTCTAAGTGATAACCAAAATAAGTAAATATTAAATATCTCTATCTTGTACCTGTGGATAAATGTGGATACTTGGCTAAATGTTAACATGGTGTGAATTCCTGCATTTTTTCTGAGTTGTGCTCATGGCTGTGGTGAGTTGGGCTTTCAGCTAAGGCCAGAACTGGGTTGCGAGTCAAAAAACCCCAACCCTGTGCTCAGCTACTATTGTTCTTTTTGCTATACACTTCAGGCAAAGATGTAGCCATGACCAAGGCAGACTGAAATCCCTCTTATTCAGTTAGCCAGAAACATCTTGATGCTGTGGAGAAATAGAAATAGTTCTTGTTTCCCCCACAGACCCTCCAGAACACCTCCAGAAAAGGGTGAGTCTGCATGGAGAAGGCTGTGTGTGTGTTCCCATGCAGAGGGAAAGGGCAGCATCACCTGCACAGGGCAGCCATCTGGGACAGGGGGATGATTTATATCCACTTTACAGGACTCCCTGTCTCATCCTGGCATCACTTGATGTCCATCTCCATTTTCTCTCTGCCCTGGGTAAGGATACCCACATCTGAGTGCAGGCAGTCTGTCCTGGAGCTCTCATTAGCCCTGACAGGTGAAGAGAAGTGCAGCTCGAACAAATGCTGTGCCTCACACTCTGTCCCAGGGATAAATTGCTCAGCCGTTGCCAGCTTTGGAGGAGCTACTCAGAAAGCTGTGAAAGCAAGCAAGAAATCCCAGCATACACAATGCTGGGTGGACGAGGGGAGGAGTAAGTTTAATGGCCTGCATGAATTGTCAAGCAAACCCTCTGCAGACTTCAGCATCTTCAGTGGCACATTCTCATTCTGACACGGAAGCGACATTTATAGCTTGTAACTCTTAGGAGCAGTTGGTCTCTCTGGCACTATTACACTTAAATGTGAAGGGCTTCATCTGCTGACTATCACAGTGGAAAAGGCAAGTTGAGCAGTTAAAGTAACAGTTCAGGAAGATCCCCCAGGGATGGAGTGAGCAAAAGAGAATAATCAGGCATTTCCACAACTTGCCCCAGTAGTGTATTAGTTTTTGGCGACTAAGCTGCTTTTAGCTTTCCCAGTTTATTTTTAATCGTGTCTATACAATATACTGCTGGTATTCCCATTGCATTTATAATTATAATTGGCTATCTAGCTAAATAGCCTGTGGATCTGTGTGCTGGGAAACACGCTGTGCAGATGTGTTGGGCTGTGTGCACACACACACAAACCTGCACATCCTCACCCCCCTGCCCTCACACATCTTGCCTTAAAAAAAACAGTCAGAGATTGAATTAGCTTAGAAATGGAGCATCTGCACAACCAATAATTTCATTACTGGAGAAAGCAGGAAACTGTGTTTCTCAATGAAGCCCAGATTATGAATCCGGTCATTTGCATTGGAATTTTAATAGGTTTGTACAAAAAAGGGCTGGTACACATCAGTTCCTCTTTGAATGAGGCATAATGTGAGGAAGATGCTGCACGCTGTCACCAGATGCTGGGCAGAGAAGGAAATTGTGGTGGGCAGGCACATCCCCACCAGTCCTGCAGAAAAGCAGATGAAAAATTGGTACCTGTGCTCTGCTGGGCCATTCTTTCCATGGAGAGTGCAGATTGCTGCTTTAAAGAATTTAATATTCTTGCCATGTTTGGTCACTGGAACTCTTTGCTATGAGGGGACAAGAGTGATGGCCAACATCCCAGGGCTTGGATCAGTCTCCTGGGCTGGACCTTTCTGGGATGAGATCTGAGGGGCTTTCATGAAGGACACAGGATTTCATGGGGATTCAAGTGTGAATGCTTGCATAATCTGCTTCAGAAAGAGGATCCATACCCTGAGATACAGTCCCATATACACTATGATGTACAAGCCCCACTATTCATAGGGAAGAAGTAATTCTTGCTTTGATATCTTTCATATATAAGTAATTCTTGCTTTCATATCTTATTTTCCACTTCCATCAACCCAGACTTGTTGACACAGGAAGTATCATCAGCTGTTGCAATAGTCTGCATTTTGGATGATGATTTTTTTTATGAGGTCTGGGCTTCCTTGCAGTCCTAGCAGGTTGATGAGGATTTATGGGTGGCCTTCCTATGAGCAGAAATACCTTGCAGCTCTCTCCAGAATGATAGAGAGGAAGACTACATCTCCCAGCAGCCCAAGGAAGGAACAAGATGAGATTTTAAGGGTGGGTTTGATTCTCTTCCCAAACAAATGGCACTTGGAAAGTCAATCTCTGATTAGCAGTCTGCGCCTTTTGTTTTTAATAATGCTGAAGAAGTTCACAAGAATGGGAAAAGACATTTGTTGCATCAGTTTTGCAAGAGATTTCCTCAGAGAGAGACATGCACACACAGAAATCAGGCAGATAAGCTCTCACCTCAGCCTGCCGAGGCTCTTCCTGCAGGGTGCTTGCTAATACGAAATATTAAAAGTGCCATGTTCTTTCCTTCACAAATTTCTTCATATTCAGCCTGGCCACTCAGTTGATATGTAAATAAAGTGTACCACCACTCTATAAAATGCAGATAGTCTGCATTATTTAAGCTGTGAAGGTGATGCATCATCCGTTATGTGGCTCATTGGGGGAGCCCTGCTGTGTATTTGGCAATAAAGCCTCAGAGCGCCTCATCAGAAACAGCAGTTGGTCCAGGGGAAGTTCATTTATGCATGAAATATTCACAGAGCAACAATGCAAACCTTAAACATCAGTAATTGTTAGATTCCTATTGCCGCTAACTAGTGTCTCTAAATTATTGCAAAAGACCAGCCAATTTGCAAATTACATATATTTGTCATGCTCTTGTACCTTTAGTGAAGAGCCCATAATGGTGATAGCATTTTTAATGTACACAGTCACTGAGGCTCCTTTGGAGAGCTAGCCAAAGACTAGCCCTGTACTGGGAAGGGCTGGCCAGCTTTCTGGAGAAAGGTCCTGCTATATTAACTGGCTCATTGCATGCAGTTTTTTCCTCAAATGTTTATCTCCAGCTTTCAGACTAAGAAGAAACTCCATCCAAGATGGTCCTTCTACTCTCTGTGCACCTTGGAGAAATTCTGTGTGATCATGACACCAGTGACACCTGAGACCATGACATGAACAAGCCCAGCTCAGGATTTTTCAGGGTTTCTGTCACTCAGTCCCTGCCACAGGACAATGACTTTGTCCATGGCCTAAGTGGTCTCACAATCAGGGAGGAGGACCTCTGGAAAACACAGCCTGAGGTTCCATGTTGAAAACAAGGCAAAACAAACACCTGGTGTAACCCTCTCAGAGGGTACAGAGCTGCTCCAGGGATACAGATACCTGGGGAAATTTGACCAGGTCTGTCGGTACCACCCTCCTGGTGAGCTCTGAAAGGAGGAAGGTGATAAACAGATCCCCTGGCTCTGAGCTGTGCTGGAATTAGGAGTGACACTGATCCAAGAGTTTGTGAAATGCTCTCCAATTCAAGCTGGGGAGTTTTCAACTCCCTTTAGTCAGGCAGAGCATGAAGACTGTCTGAGAACTACAGCTGGGTGCTCTCCTGCTGCCTGCCATGCAGCACTTGTGTCTCTGTCCCCACCCCTTCGAGAGCTCCGGCCAGAGCAGGGCCAGCCCAAAGGGATCCTCTCTGCTGGGAGCCAAGTGCTGCCACAGCAAGTGAGGAATTCATTTAATAACTCCAGATTCATTAATATCCCTCCCTGCAAGGCCCAAAATAACAGCTGGGAGATCAAAGGGTCAGTTAACACTCACAGTCTCTAATCTATCAGCAGATTAATTTCTGAGTTGCTTTGACTGAGTGCTCCCTACAAAAGTTGGAGAAGGAAAAGGCTCTGTCCCCATCTTTCCTCTTCCTGGTTAATATTTAACAGAAGTCTATTAATGTGCTCTTCCATTCAATACAGTAACAAAATACAGCATCACCTTTGACAAATCTCTTCCTTTCCACAGAGGAAAGGCTGTATTTCCCCAGCTGGCACTGTGCTGCTTTGTCTTTTACACCGTGTGTCTCCCTGGGAGCAGAGACTGCTCCATCAGGTTGATAAAACAAACTCCTTCCCCCAGGCATACTGGTCCCTCAGGAGGAGTCATTAGCTTTGCAGAGGATGGGGGCCAAGAGCATCATTTCCTGGCTGTGAACAGTGGGCAGTGCTGGCTTTCTGTGTGTCTGGTTGTCCCAGAAGAGGTTAATGGCTGGAGTGGCACCTCCTCCTCCCCCATGGATCTCAGAGTAATCTCCAGGAGGGATATGATCCCTTCAACATGCAAATTGTTGTTTGCTGACAACAGGGGGAAGGATGTAAGGAGAGCTTTTTTGCACCTTTAAATATCCTCCAGTCATCCCAGACACGAAGAGCAGAGGGGGGTGAAGCTCTGGATGTGCTTTCAGAGAAAGGGCAAGGTCCTCTCTGGGAAGTTCACTGTGGCTTCAGAGATGTGACCTCTGTGCCAATTTTGCAAGTGACAGTTTTAGGTTTGCCTTGTCCCTGTGGCCTTGTCTTTGCAAGGGGGCAAAGAGGAGCATGGCAAGCAGATGTGGGCTCAGAGACCAGCATCTTCTCCTTCTGCTCCATTTGCTCCATCTCAGACCCTCAGTGCTGCTCTTGCAAGAGCAGAGCTTGGGGATTCAGCTGTGTGCTGGGCTGGTGACTCTGGTCTGTAAGAGAGACCTTCACCCCACACCAAGCTCCTCAGCATCCTCATTGCTCCCCTCCAGGGCTGAGGAACAGCTCCAAAAGTGGAGTTAATTACAGTGCATCTGTTGAACATACATTTAAACTGTCTCAGCCACCCAGCTATAAACTGGGGCAGCAGCATGTCTGTACTTCCTGGGGAGGAAGGACAGATGCCCCAGACACTTTGCAGCACACAAATACTACAGGAAAAGGCTCCGTGAGTAGGTGAGGTGACTGGCTTCATCCTGGCTCTGCTTGGAGGAAGGAATTACATCCTCATCAGTCTCGTGCAAGGAGGCAGCTCAAAACCAGAACCTGAGCAGCAAGATGGCACCTTTTGGCCACTCAGCAGGAGGTGACAATAAAAGCTAATTTAAAAAAGAAAAAAGTGCACTGGAGTTTTTAGTCACTTAACAAAATGAATTTCTGTGCAAGTTCTGAAGCCGAACTCCCTCAAAGGCGATCACTCCTGACTTCAGGTTTCTCTTTGACTTGTTTTATGATGTTTGCTGAAAGTTCAGAAAATTAAATCTTTTGCAGTTTCAGAAATGCACATGATGGATGTGTTTTGGGATTCAAATCAAGGGAGGGAGAAAGCTCCTTTAAATTATTAGTTTGGCTTCCCTCCACCATGCTGCCGCTCTGTTAATTAAACAGCGGACATATGTTAAGGCTGTTTTACAAGCATCTGGAAAGAAAAATTAACATTTTTTATCACTGTCACTGTAATTTCTTAACTGTATGTATATGTGGGCAATATGAAAATTAGTTTCATTTAAAAGTTGGAGTGGTTTCCTTTGATTAGAAGACAAGCAGGAGAGTGAAGGGGAAGACTGATAACAGAAGAAGAATCTGGCCTGGAGAATGTGATGCAAAATGTGATGCTCAATGACTCTGGTCAGCCTAGGTGGAAATTTAATAGTGTATATTTGTATTAAAACAACTCTGTTGTGCATTTCTGCTGGCGTATTCATGGTAATTTACAAACAAACCAAACATCCCTCTGTGGAGCAGGTTTTGGATGGTCATTTTGGACTTTGTGCTGCACTCCAGGCTGGTTGACTTCTCCCACCCTGAAGCTCAGGACTCCCAGAGCCTGGGTGCACCAGCACAGGGGCTTGAGTGTTGAGCCTGGCACTTCAGGACAATCATTACGGCTTCAAGCTGACAGAGGGCAGGCTTAGGTTGGATATTAGGAAGAAATTCTTCGCTGTGAAGGTGGTCAGACACCAGCACAGGTTGACCAGAGAACGTCTGAATGAGCAGAGATGTGGCTGCCACATCCCTGAATTGTCCAAGGCCAGGCTGGGTGGAAGGTGTCCCTGTCCATGGTGGGAGTTTTGGAACTGAGATGGTCTTTAGGATCCCTTCCAGCCCAAACCATTCCATGATTCTACAATTCTCTGAGTCTGTGATTCTATAATTGAGTCTACGATTCTATGATTGAGTCTATGATTCTGTGATTCTATTCTGTGATTTGGACTGTACTGCCCCCCTCAAAACACTCTTTGCACAAAGTCTTCCAGAAGGGGAGACTTCTGGAAAATGGAGATCCTCAGGGTTTAGCTGTAAAAGCAGCTTGGCAGTGGTTGTACGGGAACTGTGTGTGGCCTCTTTCAGTATTTGCAGCCCCTTTCACTTTCAAGCTAGATGAGGAGGCCAAGAGGAAGAAGAAGAGTGTCAAAATTGCTGTCTGAAGCTGAAAGCTGCTTTCCAAAGTTGGAGGCAGCAGCAAGCCCTGCTCTGGCCCAGGCTGGGGAGCCTTCTCAGGTTGCACAATGTGCTGCACTGTGTAAATTAAACAATATGCTCCTAAATTGACAGATTGGACAGAATCCATTTCCAGGATTCCCAGTCCACACTTGCTAATTATAGCAATATGTTGTTTATCAGTGAAGAATTGTCCAAATCCAAATTTCCCTGAGTAATGAGGTACACTTAACTCCAGCTGGATGGGATAGACTGTACAGCAGAACAGGACAGGGATTTCTGCCTGTTCCCAGGGCTAGGGAAGTCGCAGACTTGGGGCCAAACTGGGGCCAATATACTCACAGAAACAGGCCATATGAAATTAATGGGGCTACCCCTAAGAGCAAGAACCTGATCCAACAGCCATTAAAATCAATGGCCCCTTCATGGGGTTTCAGAGGCCCTTAGATGGTCCACAAGGTGAGCAGGATTTGGTCATAATCCTGCAAGAAAAATGAGCAGTGAAATACCTGTATAGAAAATAGAGAGTACAGAAGGTTATTTGGGGTTTCCAGCACCTGACTGACTTACATTAACTCTTTTGCTTTTTCTTGCAAACCAAAAAATTTGTCTCTTAAAACTTTTATTTTCAGCCAGAGAAAATTCAAAGGCAGAAACCATGGAGAGAGGAGGCTGGGAGCAGAGTGTTGTCTTTATCCATGCTGCCACCAATCACATTCCCCTTGAAACCCCAATGAAATCATTAACACAGCTTCTTCAAGGCAGCACTGAGCCTTGTAAGAGTGGTGTGTGACCAGCCAGTGTGACCAGCAGTGGGGCTAATCCAAAACTACCCATTTACTCCATCTCTCCATAACCCCCCCTCTCTTATCAGTTTTTTTTTACAGCAGTAAAAAGGATAATCTGGTCACGTATCCTACTGACAAGCCAGCTGGGATTTTGCTGTAACCCTGGTGCTTGTAGGGGATCTGAGTGAGGGTGTCTTGGCTGCCTGGTTAACGTGTGCATCCTGGTCCTGTTGCTAAAATAATGAGTGCAGGAGACTGGACTGTCAAACAAATTAATCTCAGGCTCCTGATGATATCACAAACCACCAGGGCTTCACTCTCACAGGTTGCAGTTTCATCAACCCCCCTGGCTTATTGATTTATACCTACAGAATCCATCCTTCTCCTTATCCATTATCCTAAATGCAATGTTAACGTACCAGAGAAAATCTATTTGAGTTCATTTGAATTTTTTTTTTTTTAGCTCCGGAATTAATGTTTTCTAAAAGGCTGTTTTAATCAGGCACTTTTTTTATTAAAAGAAATATTACAAGAATAAAACACCAGCCCCCAAGGTTCAGTCAGTTATGGCAAAATAGCAGATTTGGCTCCTGCTATCCCACTGTGCTTTTGCCCCCCTTTGCAAAATTAGCAGTGTGAATTAGATCCAGGAATTTTAACCCTATTTGATCAGTGAGAGTTAACTGATGAACATGGTTAATTTATTTGATGAATCAGTGTCAGGGGGATTGGAGAGGTTTTTTTTTTTTCATTCTTTCTAATAATATAAAACTGCAAAATTGCAGGTTATGTTATTAGCTTGAGTTGCCCTGCTACAGTGATTAGTGAGATTTGCCTTTTTCCTGCTTTTATTGACAAGATGTTTCTGAAAATAAGCTTTTGTGTATCTGCATGAGATAAAACATCATGTTTTGGATGTGGTGCCTGCCATCATTGTCAAAGCAAGTGAAGAAAAATCAGCTCAAGGTTATGAGTTTTCTTCACTGCTCCATATAAACTTTTAAATCCTGTCTTGGTTGCAAGATTCTTGCTTCTATTTAAATCCCATTTTCAGATTTCCCATACACAGAAATTTTACTAGCCTGTTTGATTTTGGTTTTAAATCTAAGGTTTTAGACAATCATTTGTTTCCAGAAATTAGGGTTTAAAGGAAATCACTATCTATCCATCTCTCACAGTCTGCAGCAGTGTCATGAGATGTAACATCATGGATTACCCTGAAATGTTTGCAATGTACATAAACCAACCCAAACCAAACAAATCTGAAGTTTCAAATGCAGCTTCTCCCAAACGGCAAAGACACACCCAGAGTGCAATTCCTTGCCTTTGTAAATAAAATCATACAACTGATTTTATCTTATTCATCTTTCTGGTGCCCTTAGAAAGATAAAGTTCACCAGCACCACAGTATGCAGCTTTACATACTGAGATGTCTGTGGATATGATGTATGCCACACAACACACACACACACACACATACACATGTACTGGCATTTTTGGGGGGGTTCACCTTAAATGCAGGCTCAGAGGGAGTGTGGGGGAACCATGTTGCTCACAAAAAAAACACAAACAAACAAACAAACAAACAAACAATAGCCAAAGAAAAGAAAAGATTCAGTTTAAAGCAAGTGGATGACAAGAACAGGGGTAAATGAAGGTCTCTGGATGCCCAAACCCAGCCCTGTCACTTCCCAGCTGTGAGCCACTGGCTGCTGTAGACAAAGGTTTTTTGGAAAAGAAGAAGTAGGGACATGTTCCTCTGTCTATATCTGCTCTCAGTTCTCTGGGAGCTTCAGCACAGGAATCCTAGAATCCTGGGAAATGGAAAACCAATAAGGATTTATTGCATTTGACTATTTCTGGAAGGTTGGGAGACAGACAGGATTGTCCCTCCTCAGGCTGGAACTACATGTGGGTACAGACCAAACCCCAAAACTAAGCATCCAAAAATTTTGGTTTGGCTCTAGACTTTGCCCTGCCATTTGTTGGTGCAAAGTTCTGCCTGCAGGTGACTGCTAGATGGGAGGCTGGAAGGAGAAAGAATATGAGATGAAAAAACAGCTGTGGGGACTAGTTAGTGAATTAGTTAGTGAATTTGTATTTAATTCATGAATAACTTAAAAGAAATCTTTGTGATGATTTCTATTAAAACAGATTTCCATTTTCCTTAAATTTATTTGTTTATTTGTTAACAGTCTGGCTACAGTTTGCTACAAACCCTCCTACTTGCAGGAATTTCTGCTGTTGGAGATCAGTTCATCATAGATTTGTACAATGGCTTGGGTTGGGAGGGACCTTAAAACTCATCTCAATCCATCCCCTGCCATGGGCAGGGACACCTTCCACTGTCCCAGGTTGCTCCAAGCCCTGTCCAGCCTGGCCTTGGACACTTCCAGGGTTGGAGCATCCACAGCTTCTCTGGGCACCCTGTGCCATGGCCTCCCCACCCTCACAGGGAAGGATTTCTTCCTAACATCCAACCTAAGCCTCCTCTCTTTCCATTTCTCCTCCTGCTGTTGGAGATGCCATATCACCTGTGGCACTTGTTTTACTTGTTCTGGCCAGAGCTATCTGGGGGGACCATGTCCATCCTGGATGTGTAACATATTTTCCTCTTCCAAGAGTCCAGTCCCTGCTGCAGCCACAGGCTGGGAAATGTAAGGAGCAGCCTTGTAAGGCTTTCAGGATACTTTCTCCCTGTGTAAGAGTCCCTTGCTGTCACAGGCTTTGCCTGTGTGGGTTAATAAAACCATCTATCACACTTCCTGATGACAGATGTCTGCATGTCCAAATAATACCCGGCATGGAGAGCTCTATGCTCTGACAGCCAGAATCAGGTTTCAGGAGAGACTGAGACAACTCCAGGAGTGAATGGAATGCACAGATGTTAGCAAGCCTGGCCTTCTGATTAACTTTGCTGCAATGCAGAAGGTATAAATATGTTTGGATGCTCAGAAGGCCATGGGAAATGAGAGACTGCATTTTAGCACCAAGCGCTTTTGAGTCCTGGGGTAATCCTGGTTTTAAGTACACCTTTTATAGACCAATCTGGCTGAATTGTTCTACAAGTTAAATGAAGCAAAGACTTTGTAGAAGTATTCTGGCAAACAATATAATGTATCACTTAAAGAGCTATAACCAAGCAAGTGGAAAATGCAGCTCTTGTTGCAATTTAAGGCAGAGTAACAGTAGTTCATATTTAGCATTTTATTGTGGAAAATGAAAACAAATATTATCAAGCAAATAGGCATTGTACCCCAGTGCACTCTGCTAGCCAGAGATCAATGCATGGTGGTGGGTAACCATCCTCCAGGCAGTTTCTAACTCTTAGAAGCTGCAATCCCTGCACTTTGTTCCCTGGGGAAGGAGGTCCTTACTCCCACATGGTGGTGTTTCAGTTTTTGTGCAAAGCACTCACACCTCTGTGGAGTCTCCTCCAGCCCAGAGGTAACACTGAGGCTTGGGAACAGCTTGATCTGATAAGAGCAGGGATCTGTCTCAGACTCAGACTCCACCACCTGCCCTTGCTGTGAGCATCTCAGGTCGTGTCTCAGGTTATGGGTTTCACACCTTTCCATCCCTGTGACTTCACCAAGTACAGCTTTCCAAAGAGAAGTGACTTTGGAGAGGTTTGTCATGCTGAACTTTGATAAACTGTGCTACAATTTGTGTTAATTGCATTGTCAGCCTCTGGGAGCAGATGTCTGTGAAACACAAGGAAGTCCTGCACTAAGGAATAAAATCAGTCTTGAGAAACTTCTTCCCTAGCAAAGAAATCCCAGCAGAGGAGGAGCAGATGATAAAGCAGAGATAAGGGATCTTCTCTTCAATACTTTGTGCTTCTCCCTCTGTTTCAGGGCTGCACCAGCACATCCTCATTGGTTGCTTCCCAGAGTCTCAAAGAATTCCCAGGGGGCTGGTTCCAGCTGCCATGTGTCTCTCAGCAGCAGGTCCTGGGCCAGGGAAAGCTGACACTGCACAGACACAACGTGCTAAACTCCAGAGTGTCCCTGCATGGTGCAGGAATCCTGCACAGCCCAGCCAACACTTCACAAAGTGCTGCCTCAGGGTGACTCTGAGGAGGGGAAGTATCACATTGATTATTCCTGAATCTATGGCCAATTACATTACTTTATTCAAAATTATACCAGGGAGGCATAACATTTATGGGACTGGAAATGTCTCCTGAGTGACTGCTCCGGATGTTGGACGTGCTTACTGCCCTGGGTGTCTCAGGGGTCTCTGCCAGGCTGGTAAATCTGAAATCCCTCATCCATTCAGGGCTGGAAAGTGCTTTAGTCCTGAATGAAGCGTTGGAAGAGATTTTTACACCTGGGTTTTTATAGCCTGCTGTGAGCAGAGGAAAGGAATAACTGGGTTTCCATTTGAAATGACCTCAGGAACAGCTTGTCACAGCTAAGCTGTTTGGTTTACACTTATTCCTTTGGCTGCTCACTTGGGCTTTGTTTGCTTTAAAAATCACAACTGGAGATAGCCACTATCCCTTCTGTCCCTGATCCACTGGGAGAGGTAACTCTGAACTCTGCTCTCCTCATTTCCTTTCCCTCTGCTGTGAGTGCTCTGCCTCTCCTCTGCTGTTCTCCCAGCATTGCCTGATGTCCAACCCTGCAGCACATGTTCCTCTGTGCGCTCGTGTGTGTGTGTGTGTGTTCCTCTGTGTGCTCCTGTGTGTGTTCCTGTGTGTTTGTGTGTGTTCCTCTGTGTGCTCCTGTGTGTGTTCCTGTGTGTTTGTGTGTGTTCCTGTGTGTTGGTGTGTGTGTTCCTGTGTGTTTGTGTGCGCTCCTGTGTGTTCCTGTGTGTTTGTGTGTGCTCCTGTGTGTCTGTGTGTTCCTGTGTGTTTGTGCGTGTGCTCCTGTGTGTTTGTGTGCGTGTGTTCCCGTGTGTCTGTGTGTGTGTTCCTGTGTGTTTGTGCCTGTGCTCCTGTGTGTTTGTGTGTGTGTTCCTGTGTGTTTGTGCCTGTGCTCCTGTGTGTTTGTGTGTGTGTGTTCCCGTGTGTCTGTGTGTGTTCCTGTGTGTTTGGTTGTGTGTTTGTGTGTGTTCCTGTGTCTGTGTGTGTGTTTCTGTGTGTTCCTGTGTGTCTGTGTGTGTGTTGCTGTGTGTTTGTGTGTATTCCTCTGTGCGTTCCTGTGTGTTTGTGTGTGCTCTTGTGTGTGTTCCTGTGTGTGTTGCTGTGTTTGTGTGTGTATTCCTCTGTGCGTTCCTGTGTGTTTGTGTGTGCTCTTGTGTGTGTTCCTGTGTGTTGCTGTGTGTTTGTGTGTGTTTGTGTGTGTTCCTGTGTCTGTGTGTGTGTTCGTGTGTCTGCGTGTGTGTTTCTGTGTGTTTCTGTGTGTCTGTGTGTGTGTTGCTGTGTGTTTGTGTGTATTCCTCTGTGCGTTCCTGTGTGTTTGTGTGTGCTCTTGTGTGTGTTCCTGTGTGTGTTGCTGTGTTTGTGTGTTTGTGTGTGCTCCTCTGTGTGTTCCTGTGTGTTTGTGTGTGCTCCTGTGTGTTTGTGTGTGTTCCTCTGTGTATTAGTGTGTGTTCCTGTTTGTGTGTGCTTCTCTGTGTGTTGCTGTGTGTTTGTGTGTTCCTCTGTGTATTTGTGTGTGTTCCTGTCTGTGTTTGTGTGTTCCTCTGTGTGCTCCTGTGTGTGTTCCTGTGTGTTCCTGTGTGCATTCCTGTGTGTTTGTGTGTGCTCACACAAGCCCAGGGAGCTGCTGCACAGCCATGTCCTGCAGACCTTGGCACAGGGGACACACAGCCGACCTTGCCACGCAGAGAATGGAAACACATCTCCAGCACACAGAGGGTTAATAGCTCTAAATCTAAAGTACTCATCTGCAATCTCAATTTGCTCAGAGTCCAGCAGCTGCATTAGTTGAGATAATTCTGTCAGTGAGTGCTGTTTGTACCCAGAACATGCCTGCTAAATTTGTTAAAGAATACCCCAGACTAACGCATCATTACACTCACAAAGTCATCTATCTTTTGCTTCAGATTAATTCTTTTTTTTCCCTCTCTCTTCACCTCCTCCATAAATCCTGGTGCACTTAATTAATTTCAGTTCCAGTGTAAGGTCCATAATACAGAATTGTTCAAGCAAACACAAAATTAATTATTCTATTTACAGCCTTCTCATTGAAAGGAGCATTTCATCTTTCATAATTACATTTTGGAACGTCCAATTATGAATTCAGACTTCTGCTGTTTTGCATACCGTGATTGTATGCAAGTGTCTCCATGCCAATGAGAACCAAGATTTGGGTCTTGCATTTTCTTCCAATTAGACTAAATTCAAGTACAGCTCCAGTCTGAAAAACCTTTTCGAGAGGTGACAGAGGGAGAGGGTGGGAGATGGTTAAAGAATCAGGTTAAAAGATGCCTCTGTGAATGCACGTTATCATTTCTTCTCCAGTGACAGAGATGTCTTTATAACACAGCACAAGGCTGCTGTAGCTGGTTCAGTAACCCTACCAGCTGCTACGGGCTTAATTCTACAAGCAAAAGACTTCATCAAGCTCTTTTTAAGATAATGGAAAAATTCCTTGGCTTTTATGGCTTTAAAAAGAGCTTTTGAACTCATGCACAAGTTGATGTATATTGTACCCTTGATTTGTGTTAATTATATCAATTTTTAATGCCTTCGATCACAGGAGCTGTTTTCCTCGGAGCTGATTTGTAAGTGAAATCTGAAACTGCAAAGGTTTCCTGCTTGCTGCAAACCTGGGGCAGGTTCAAGGAAGGTTCCTTGTGTTTTTGGAGAATTCTGGTCTCGACCCATGAAGCAGGGAAAGAAAACCTGGGCTCAGCAGTTCTGGGTTTTGCCTGTCCACAATTTCTCCTGGGGCTGAGGTCTGTGATGAGTGTTTGGTTCCCCTTGGAACTGCAATGCCGTGGGAAGGGGGGGTTGCAGGAAAGTCTTGACCTGAGTCCTCACCCTCCAGCAGCTGGCAGCCCTGGGAGGGGACCCAGGAGACCTGGGCTCGAGTCCCAGCTTTGTCACAAAGCTGTGGGTGATCCTGAGCTGGGTTTCAGGCCTGACCTTAGGCTGCAGGTGGGAGCTGTGAGCTGGATGAGGCTGTTGGAGGTTGCTGGATGGACAAGGGGAGCACAGCTGCCTCCTGTCATCCTGGCACAAAATCCTACTGTGACAGTCAGCTCGGCTGCACGGGGACATGGCTGCAGCTCTTCTTTCTCTCGTGCCTGGAGCTCCTGACCTCCAAAAGCACCCAGAGCTGCCTTTGCACTCAGGAGAGAGCAGGAGCTGGATTGACATCTGGCTGAAGAGGTCACCCAGGCAATTTTTATGCTCTCCCTCTTTGCACTTGAGAAACAGCCACAGTTGATCTGACCTTTTAGGATATCTGGTTTAAAAATTCCTACCCAGTACAGGTTGAGATGTGCTGTTATAAGAGCTGCAAAATACCTCTAGAGTCCGCCTGTCAAGTCTGATCATGCCCTGAAAAGCCAAAATGTGCCCATCTCCTTTAGAAACACAAATAAATTGCTTTAGCCTTATCTAGAGCTTTACAGTGGCTGCTGTTCTAATGGGATGAAGCACGGTAATCAACTTTATAGAGCATATTTCCATGGCACACCCGTTATGTCATGCCTTGTTTACACAATTGGAATTAGGGATTAAGAGCTACATATACTGGGCAGGGGGCCAAAAATACTTTTACAGCCCTGATTTACTGGCTGGTCCATGCAGGACTTGGGAACTCTGCATGCATTGTCTGCAGTGGGAATGTCACTGGACTTAGCAAAGTGCAGGGTCACTTCACAGTGGCTGAATGTAAACCTGAGGGCCTGGCAGGTGGGCACTGAGTGTCACCACGTGGGCCCTGGCAGGGTGAGTGGATGGGACAGCTGCTGCTGCTGCACTGGTGTTTGTCCCCCTCCAAACACATCTTCAGGTGCTGACCTGGTACCTGGGAGTTAAAACCCCCTGCACAGAGTCTGAGTAGTTGGTGGGAAATACATGAATAGTAATTCAGAAAAAACAGAGTTTAACCTGTCAGGATGTGCAGGGCTGGGGAGCCTGTGCCTGTGAGCACTGCCAAGTCCTGATTTGATAACCTCCTCCAACAGAAACACAATGCTTGCAAAGAAAACTCAGACTTGAGAGCAAAGTAGATTTTTTTATAGAGTCACCTTTTTATTATCCCAGAATCAGAGTCACAGAATGATTTGTGTTGGAAGGAACCTTAAAGATCATCTTGTTCCAACCCTCTGCCATGGCAGGGACACATTCTGCTAGGACAGGTTGCTCAATGTCCTGTCCAACCTGGCCTTGAACACTTCCAGGGATGGGGCAAGGAACATCACTGTACAAATAAGAATGATGTTCCTTTCATAACCACTGTACAGTTCTAGGAAGAGAAAAAGCTCTTAACCTTAAATACAATTAATGTGTCGTTTATGGCCAGAGAGCAGGAGAGGTTGACCCTGCTCTTTGCCCACTTGGAGGACTCTCTCTGGAGAGGATCTATCCCTGCCTTGCTGCGTGTGAACCAGGGCTGATGCTCTTTCCACTCACATGCCCAAACCCAGGGGGGTGGGCTGAGAGCAGAACCACTCTGAAAGCTCTGAGGCCAGGGGTATCCACGAAACAAAGTGCTCCAGATTCAGAGAAAATGGGAGAAGGAGAGGCAGGGGGATGGAGAGGGAAGAGGAGGACAGTCCTACTGCAGTGCCAGCCTGCTGCAGCCACCTCCTCTGGGCTCCACTGATGGGCGTGGGCACTGATTTACCCTGCAAGGACACAAACATGCACCGAGCTCACGTCTCAGGCAGCCAAACCCCATGAGCTGAACCTCAGTTGGAGCTCAAGCACATCTTCACTCAAGTTGGGAAGAGTGAAGGTATTTTTCACCCCCACAGATGCTGTTGTTAATTTGTTAGCCACGTACAAATGTAAGGCTTGCTGGAGGAAGCCAATTTGTGCAGTTTTTAGCTCGTTCAGTGGTGAAGTCTGCTTTATCTCTTGTGGGAGCAACTTCACGGCTTACAAAAAGACATAAATAATCTGTTTTAAAAGATGTTGGAAGGACAGTGGATTTAGGGTCTTATTGTCAGAAGGGAATGATAATGACCCCCTGGTCCAGCCCCTGGCCAACCATGAGCAATTCCTGACTCAGAGGCCACATCTTGCACTTGAACTGGAGCTGGTTTATTTTATTTTTATATACACATCCAACCCTGGCAGGAGGGCTTTATTCAATAACAAAATATTTTTCTCACTGTCCTTAGCTGGCAAGAGTTAATTGTTCCCTTTGTGAGCTGTGAATGGGTTTGTGCTGTTCCACCTGGCATCTCTGCTTTTGTTTGTTAATTAGGTATTAATTGCGGAGGCTGTTGGGGATTTGTAGGTGAAAAGAGCGTGTGTTTATTGGTCCTGCATGGAAGGGGCTGAAATGAATCGAGTTCGGTAACAACAGACCTTGTAACATCCCTAATATTTATTTTCCAGGGGGTGTTATGGTCTGATGTTCAGCGAGGCACGGAGAGGTGAGGGAAAGTTTTTGGTTATTGATTCTCTGAATGTTGCAGTTCAGATCGTGCATTGCTGGTTAATGAAATACAGTGGTAAGGAAAGGAGAGAGGCAGAGGGCTGCTTTTTAAAATATCAAACTTGCTATAAAAAATAAAGTGAAATTGTGGAAGGTGGGTTAACAATGAACCAGCTCCTCATTTTACAAGTTTCGTGATGGAGCTAGGAAAAACCATGTAAAACTGATCCTTGGAGAAACTGGCATTATTATAGGCTGCTGAGAACTACTGGAGAATTGAGATGGATGGCCAGAGATTTTATGCCTTTGGAAATAAAAATTAAAGAACGAGTTTTCTATATGGAAAAGAGAGCAAAAAAACTGGAACTGGGGAAACAATACTGAGGAGGGCAAGACACTTCAGGTATATAAAGGATTATTTTAATTTTCTTTCCCAAAAACTTTCAGCAAATCAAAATATTGAAGTATAATTATTTCAATCCCTTCTGATTGAAGAATATATTAAAAACATAAAAGTGAGAGCTACAGTTTGGTAAATGGATATACCTGAGGTAATTGCTTGACCTACAGGTTACAAGGCAAAGGTTGTTACTGAGAAACTCCTTAGGGGAACTAGAAAATAAAAATATTCACTTTTCCACAGCAGGCTCATCACAATCTACAAGGTGTCAGATATGGCAGGAAGGGATGGTGTGGGGCTGCAGATCCCTTCATCTGTCTTTCTCCTTGAGAGCTGGATTTGCCAAGACTATCTGCTGTGGCCATCTTGAGAGCGCCTAAAAATTCAATTTCCAGAATGATGAAGAGCGCAAAAGAATGCGGAAAATGAGGTGGGAAGAGATTTTCAGTGGAGAGCTGCACAATTTCCTGTTTAATACAGTATTTTAAAGCCTCTGTTCTTTTGTTGTGCTGCCAATGATGTCTCAGAATCCAAAAAACCTTGCATGGATTTTAAAATGATTTTAAGTCAGTTAAATAAATGCGGAACTCCTGATGAGGCAGCTCATGCAGAATCACGCCGGGTTTCTACATCAGGCTTGCTGAACCAATGTTTTTCTCTACAAAACTCAGGCTCTAACCCCTCTTGCTGACCCTTGTGCCTACCTGTGCTCTCCTGTTCACCTCCTGGATCAGGATAATGTGCTTTTCCTACCTCAGCACCTCTATTTACCCTGTTCTTTCCCAGGCAGATACTCAATATCTGTCATCTATACAAACGTCACAGAGTCATTGGGACAAACTAAAACCATGGGTTCTCCATAAAAGGATAAGTATTTTGTAACTTGCATGGGAATTGTGGGTTTTCCACCCTTTGCCATCTACCCCAATGTATAAATCCTGGGCAATAAGGCATGTGAGCCTGTAATTTGGAAAACAAAATCAAGGATTGCAGACTGTCATTTGTTTGCTATCTTGAATTAATCCTACGTGATAATTTTTGTGGTTCTTCCACTTCACATCACGTGGGCCTGTTCTGCTCATCAGCAGCAGCAGCTGGACAAAGCAGTGCATTCCTCTGCTTTGTTCAAGGTACTGCCTTCCCACTCTTTGTTTTTCATCTCCCCCTTCAACAGCAGGTTTTACTGTCCTTGAGAATTTGCTTGTCCTGCCCCCTCCTTCCACACTCCCCACAGATTTCTCTGATTGCATGCATGAAGAGGGAATGCTCCCATGTTTGTGTGAGCATATCCTCTGGACATGCCAGTGGATCAGAGACGGTGACAGTTTTAGAAATGTAGTTTTTTTTTTTTAATAATGAAAACAAGTCTTTTCTTCTAGAGCAGTGTGTTCAAATTGATGGTGTTGCAATGGCAATGTGAGTCTAGAAGACTCTGCTCCCTTACCTCATGTCAGCCCATGTGAGGCAGCACCAAGGAGTGGTTTGGCCATCTGAGGATGTGCAGAGTGCCCAGAGAGGCGTGTTAGACAAGATGATGATGGTGAGGCCTTCCAGATGAGGCTGGATCCCAGCAGACCAGTGTTCACCGGGCTATTTTCAAAGTCCTCCACCCTGCCTTGTTGCTTGTTTTAACCCCTGACAAAGGGTTGTGGTGCTGCCCAGTGGGTCCCATTTGTGCATTGGCTTTCAGAGAGTTTAATGATCAGCAGGTGGTGGCTGTATCTGGGCTGGGAAGGTGCTGCCTTGGACTGTGACTTTCCTGTTGAGCTGCATCCGCTGATTATGATGGTTATTTTCAGCAGCTTTATTGCATTGATGATAAACTCAGACATTCTTCTTATAAACAACAAGAAACTTTGAACCTTGAAAACACTCCCTGAACTGTGGAGAACTTGTTAAGCTGGATAACCCTCAGTGAGGAAGCAAAGTGCAAAGTGCTGCCAGCCTTGTGTTACTCTCAGGTCCTTGTGAGTGGCCTCAGAGAATTTTCCTGGTTCACCAGTGACCAGTGAGGGGTGCTCTGAAGGTAGGGGCACCTTCTTTGGCCTCAGTGGGAATTTGTTCCTGTTAAGCTCAGGAAAAGAGGACCTTTGGGTGTTTGACAAATATTTCTTGCTGATTGTGTGTGATACTGCTTTGCTTCTTGACTCACTTCTTCCCTCTCCTTTCCTCCAAGGCTGGAAGTTGATTTCATTCAGCCTTTTCTCTTCTGATGAGAAATTTTGAGGTCTGTAAGAGTTTTGAGAATATCTCCTCCCCTGCCTGTTCTTTCTTCTGCTTACCCAGTCTTTTGGTGGGGATGAGAAGACAGGGAAACTCTCAAGAAGAAGGTGAAAAAGAAAGCTGTTATTGGATTTTTAGTGCTAGCTGGAAGGAAACTCTTGCTGACTTACTCTTACCCTTACTTGCCCTTACTCCTCCTCCTCCTCCCAGGATGCTTTTAAAAACAGGAAGGATCTCAAATTGATGTCAGAACAGTTTGTTCTTGAACTCCTTTGGAGATCACAGGAGCTGAGCATCACCTTCACCACCCAAAAAGGGACAAGAAGCCCATCAACACTTTTTGGGTTTGTAATTTGTCTCATCACTCTTGGAGCATTGTTGAAAGATTGTGGCTGTGAGCTGTGTACTGGGTGTGCTAGGCTGTGGCTACAGGAATGGGGCAGGAGATTGGGCTAAAATTATCAGACACAGCAGAGCCCATGGTTAACAAACACCCCAGAGTTAATTCAGACTGTCTTGGTATCACAATAGGCTCTAAACTCTAATGACAGTGACCAAAGGAACTTCCTGCAGAAATATGAGAATGTCTCAAATTTCCATAAACATAAGCAAGGCTATATTTCCTAGGGAAATAATTATTAATTAAATAATTAAGGTATGTTTAATAGAAAATGTAAATTATATATTTATTCCAGGATATGTTTTGCTCTGGAAAACAGAAAGGACACTTGTTACAAGAACATCCTCGAGAGGAGGAAGTGTTTTACCAGCCATGGGAAAAAAGACCTCCATGAAACAGCACTTCTTTCCTTTCTCTTCCCTCCAGCCCTATCCAAATACCGTGTGAAAGTCATTTGTCTTGGACTTGGGAGGTTTGCTTGCAAACAACTGCACTTCTTTTTCTGCAGAGCTTGACTACAAGTTTGCTCCTTGCAACCAGACAAAGTCACTGGCTAGTCAATGCCTGGCTTGAACAGATTAGTTTGAATTCCTGTGTATGTAGTATTTTAAGCTCAGGTATTGGTTTCACTATATTTCTGTTTGTGTTAGCAATGAATTGATTTTTTTACTCTGCTAGTATTGTAAAAGACCCCAAACTTTCCCTTGCTGCCAAACCAGGATGGTTATTAAAGGATTCTAATAGTCTTTCCTTTTATTACCAGAACTGCTTTTAGAATAAACTATGTAAAAATAGTTCCTTTATGCCCTTCACTCTACACTTCAAGAAATGGGAGAAAGGGGGGATCATAAGGTCTTGGATACCCAAAAGAAAGAAAAATTTTTCTTTAGCACAATCTTATTCTGAAGGCAAACTCTCGTCACACCCAGGTGTAGTCTCAGGCTTTTGGGATGTCAGAGAGCACCTGGTTCTTTGCAGGTTCTCCATCCATTCTTAATGTATTTACTGGGTGTAAATAGAGCTTGTTTTTCTGATTATTAACAGGTATTTTCTGTTGCCATCAAGTTGGTGGAGAATTCCAACCTGCCAAAAGCAGCAAGGAGCTTCTTGTGAGAGGCAGGTCTGACCTTTGGTAGTTGCAAAGGGAGGGAGGACACACTCCTTGGGCTTGTCCTCAGGACCCAAGGATGGGCTTCTTCTGGCCAGGATTGGTAGCCAGCCTTTGACAGTCAATGAAGCTCTTGGAAGACAGGCAGGGAAGCCTTGAGTCAAAGGAATACTGTCCTGAAATAAATGTCAAAACCACCATGGGCAGATGCTTTCAGGGCACAGTTCATTTCCCTGCACTGGGGGAGCAGGGAGTGGCTCAGGTAAGTGTCTGCAGCCTGGGCAGGAGCAGTGCCAGTCAGAGCTGGATCTTGGGAAACCTTTGGTGAAATGATGAGCAGAGCTGATCACTGTGAGCATGTGGCTTTAGTAGGCTGGTTGCTTTTCCTTATGTGCAAGTTTTTAGTTATAAACTGGACTTTTCTTTCACCAACCTAAGTGTAGCCACCATACTCAGGAAGACTTGGCAAGTCAGTCTCTTCACAAATAGAGATTTTTATGCCTAAAAGTTAACTCATAAAATTGTATGTGTGAGATGGAGTAAAGAAGTGCCACTCTTGGGTTCTGGAGCTTGGTTTTTGAAAAGACAGCAGGCCAGTATTTTGTCATCTCTAAATTCTTCCCATCTAGATAACAGGGACAAAAAAAGACAAAAGCAAAGATACAGTGTTTACAACTCACAGGCTGCTCCCACTGTGCATTTTTCTCCTGTCTTTCCCAGAGGGCTTGAATTCTCTCAGTGACATCCAGAGCCAAGGAGAGTGAGCAGGACTGGGAGTACAGCAAGGTCTACTTGTCATTCCTGGGGTGGACTCATTTCAGGGAGCAGGCTGAGAAAGTTTAGCCTGATTTAGGCAATCAAGAGGGATCTGGCTTAGCTTTGCAAGGCAGAAAAAGGGGATGCATTTCCCAGCATCAGGTTATGCAAACCACTGAGGTGGAGGTGGGAGGGGCAGGCTGGCTGCGAGTCATTTTGTATCTGCATGAAAATGGAATTCGAAACATTCCCTCTAGAGTGGTATCCAATACCAAAATTGGATTTGGGAACTCAGAGTACATGAATATTTGCACTGTCAATAAGAGTTATCTGTATACAGAACCCTTTCCTTGTCTGCTTTCTCTACCATGCTTCCTTCTTAATTCATTTTCAGTCTTTAATGTACTGTTGTGTAGCATCCTCTCCCATTAGGCCCTGTAATGTGCTCCGATTGCCTTCAGCTTGACTGCACTTAATAGCCAGCGTAAATAGAACTTAGTGTAGCATGCACTAACATCTCTATCCATTGTCCAGAGATTAAATACATGCCACAAATGGTTTACGCATCATCAGCCTCGAGCCCTCGTTTCATAGCTCCCAACCAAAAGAGGATATTAAATTAATTTGCAGGTTGCTTTAGCAAGGCCTAACAAAAAGAGGGGGGGAAAAAAAAATCCTGAGGGTCACTCTGCATATAATATCCATCAATCAAAAAAGAGGGGTGGAAAATGATAATAGCAGGTCATTATAAGGGGACAGGTGCACACATATTTAGCTCTATGTCTAGTTCAGGTCAAAGCTTAATGGTGTTAACGGGGAGGAATGCAGGCTGTGTGAGCAGTGTGGATGTGTGAGGAAGAGGCAAAAGGGCAGCTCTGTGACAGGACAGCACTGCCTCTTCCAGATCTTCCTGCTTAACCCTTTGCTCTGCCTGGGCAAGAGCTGTTGAGTAACACTGACCTCATGAGAGGAAGGAAAGGAGCAAAGCAGAGATCACCAACTCTTGTCCCACAGCAGCTTGGAGCATTGAAAGTCAGCAAGGAGGCAGGACTGGGGCAGGGCAGTGAAAATGAAATTGCACAGGGTTCAGAGTGCCAGGGCCTGGATGTACTGTTATCATGGGCAGGGGTTTTGTCAAGCAGCAGGAAATGCAAATGCTCCTCATTGAAAGGCAGGAAGGAGATCTGTGTTCAGCAGGGAACATGGGCTAACAGAGATGAACACTGATCTTCACAAGGGCCAGGACTGAGAGAACTGCAAAAACAATGGCAAGGCCACATCTCATCTACTAAAACAAGAACTGTGACTAAAGTAGTCAGGTGGATTTAAAGTGAAGCAGGGCTGACAAGGTTGAGAGGCTAGGACAGAGTCCTTGACTCATTATGAAGGAAGGTCCTGCATGGATGTGGGCTGCACAGACACTGTGTGCCAGCCCTACTTGTCAGTCTATACTCTTAGCTCAGTCACTGGGACAGACATGGAAAATGAGAAAGCTTCAGTCACACTTGTGGGTTCCAATAAACAACTGGGAAGACACACTTAGGTTTAAAGGATCAAGCTGAAAATTAGGCTACTCGCTTTGTGGCTGTGGCAAGTAATGTCACCTGGGTGTGCAAATCTTTTATCCTTGTTTTAAGTTTGATAGCAATCCATGGAGGTGAAGGAAAATATCAGTGATTATCACTGTGTTTTAGATGCCAGCATCTGGGTTTTGCAAGGTCTTGTTGATGAATAATAAATCACTGCACCACTTCTGGAGTGATGTGGCTCAGTGCCACATTCCCTTGCTTTCCGGGGAAGTGTGTTTTCAGGTGCTGCATTCTGTAGTCTTCATGAGGAAATGATCCAAATCCTCCCCCAAGCCCACAATAACACACTTTGACTGACATGGATCGTTTTTCTGAGGCTCACAGTAAGTACCATCCATACCCTGAGAAGTGATATACTGGGAACTAGAACAATTAAGTAAGGAAATACCCTTTACCACAAGAGTTTAAATGCCCAAGGACTGCTGTCATAGGAATCATGAACTTACAGTCTGTCAGCTGATATTTTAAATGCTATTATTCCATGCCAATTTTCCCAGGCTGGAGCCATGAAAGTGAAGAAAGGCAAAGCAACACTGCATGTTAGGAGGGGTTCAGCAGAAGTTGTAAGAAAGAAATTTGCTAGTTAAGATATAAATAAGAAGCCTATTTCAAGCTGTGTTTAAGGGTAGGAGATTGGTTTGAGTGCATTTGGTAAGGAAAAAAATCCATTAAATAAATGACTTCTAAACAAAAGATTAATTTTGGGAGCAGGAAGATCTGTTCTGGAAAGTGTTTGTTCTTGATGGAGTGGCCCACACAAAATCAGAGGTGCAATTTCTCCGAAGTCTTGGTGAGCTCTTGTTGCCCCACGGTCAGTCCAAGAAGTGTTTTCAGATGTGGTGGTCTATATTCTCTCATGTTCCATTTTTTCCCCATTTTTCCCCCATTTTTTCCCCATCTGCCTAGTAAACAGGAAAAGCTGCTTGTCCTGAACGGATGGGGAAAGATACGAATTTAATCCTGACCTGCCACAGAGCAACTTCAGCCAGCTCCTGCTCCAATTTCCACTCCAAGCAGATGCTCAATACACGTGTTCGTGGGAGCGAGGGCCAGGGGAGGGAGAGGGAAGAGCCTGATGGGGCTGGGCTGCTCCTGTGCTCCAGAACAATAGATGATCACTCTTAATTATGGCAGCGTGAATGAGCAGCGCTCTGCCGGCCCCTTTCCTCCTGCTGGCTGATCAATACAGTCTTAATTGCCGAAGAAAGGCAGTATCCTACACAATCACAGCACAATGGTTTAATCACTTGGACGCTTAAAGTTAATTTCAGGCAGTTCATTTCTCATTGCCTCGCCCTCTGGCAGGCGTGGCTCGTCTCCTCGCACACCCAGGTGCGCGTGTGCTCGCAGCTCAAGGTGGGTTATCAATAGCTTTTAGCGAGGTTATTTCAGCTAATTGAAAATGGGGGAAATGTTATTATCATGCACAAGCTTAGAAGGGATTTTCTTTTTGAAGGGGAGTATGCTCAAAGCATTTATTGAGACACTTCTTGAGGGAAGAAATAAAATGCTCTTCCTTTCTGGGCCATCCACTCTGCTGCTCTCATGCTGACCTGTCCAGACACCCTGGGGATCCTTAGGTGAGTGGTCAGGTGATGGAGCAGGATTGGAACCTTACGAACAGCTGGAGTGGAAATTCACCTGTCCTTTCCATCCTCTCCAGCTTTTGGGGATCATCAGGCTCGTGGGCTGTGTCTCTGCAGGGTTGTTTTTGTGGCTGGCAGAGCGTGGCCACTTGGGAAGGTGTTGTTCAGATCCAGTGTGATCCTTGCTTTAAAATAAGAGCATATCTGGCCCACCATCTGCAGAATTTCTGCTGTTTCAGATGTGCAGGTTCTGCTTGGATCACATCTTATAGATGAAGGTCTGCATCTTAATCCAGTTTTGAATATTGCTGGAAGCCTCAAGTTTGGGGGCTGTGAGATGCTGCCCACAAGAGAGAAATTTGGGTGTTCCTTCCTCCTCAACAGAGCTGAACATCACCACAGCAAAAGTACAGGCTTTTCAAAAGCCTCTTGTGATGCTGAGTGCAGTTTCTGACCTTCACTTTGGGACTCCTGCATCAAATCCTCTCCTTTTCTTCTTTCCCCCACCTCAGCCAGAAATTAAGGCACCAAAGCTGACTGCTGGTTTTGTAAATTCTTTGAATGCTGCTGACTTGTGGCTGCCTTAGAAAACCTAGATCAAGAAAACTTGTGTAGAAATGAGTTCTGACACAGAGGAACCTGATCCAGGCATCACTTTGGCTTGTGAGTGAGCCCAGGCATCTTTCATCTTGGGTGACAATGAATCTGTCACAGAGAGGGGCTGCCCCTTGCTGGGGGCCTGTGCTGCATTAAGGGAATTCTCACCCCTGCCTGGGCACTGAGTGCTGGGAAATATGATCTCCCAGGATCCAGGACACCAAGGAATAGCTGAGAAAACACTTGCTCTGCTTGTAGGATAAGGCAGCATGGGAGCCAATGCCATACAAGTAAAGTGCTTGATGAAAGGTGAACAGAGCTTTTCAGAGCTGTAAGAAAGTCATCCCTGAGCAGCAAAAATATTCTGTGAAGCATATTGCTGATGATGGGAGATGGGATGGAAAGAAAAGTTGCTTGAAAATTTATCCCACAGCCACTTTAGTCACCTCCAACTTTGTTCTATATTGGACTGCTGCCTACTGGGACAAAGCTTCTGGCTGGAGGCAGCCAGAAGTTTCTTCTGGATGCTGGTCAGATAAAGATGAAGTTTACAGGCTACATGACATTTTTTTTCCCCCAGAAAATAATTTCCAGGATAAAAATGGTATCCTGTGTTTCTGTTATTATTTTCTGGCTACTGCATATCTGAAATGCCAGACTCGGTTGCAGCTCTCTCTACATCCTGCAGATCATTTTTCCATGAAGGATAGCAGGCAATGTTAGAAATTTGATAAGAGTGGCTTTCTCCTTTGATGAGTTCCTGCCCAAAATCTTAGGCAGAAGATGAGGAATTCAGCATGAGGGATACAGACCAAGAGAAAGGACCTGACAGAAGCACAGTCACTCCCTTTGTTGCAATGCTTTAGGCTAACCATTATTCACAGCCCTTTCCTCATATTGCATCTTTCATGATTTGCTTAAGCGATTTTAAATTGCTTTTGTGATTTCATTTAGCAGAGACCACAATAAAAGTGACCCTTGAGTTTATGAAATGAAACAGCCTGCACAAAGGGACTGAGGGCCTCAGCAGAGTGTGGGGTGACAGGTTTCTGTGCTGCACAGGCTGTGTTTGCCTGGGACAAAGGGATGATAAAGGGCTTGCAATGACATGGTGCAAGCAGGAACATTTCTACCAGAGCAGCTGGTGTGAAGCCAGTGCTGACCAGCCCTTTGCCTGTGCAAATGAAGGGAAGAACTTTGCCAGTCCAGAGCATGCCCACCACCCAGATTTTTTCGTTAAAAATAATGTTTTGGGTTGTTTTTTTTTTTTGTTCCCCCCTCAATGCTTTCCTTGATGAGGGAGGCAGCAGGCAAATCACTGAAGTCTTTTTTTGGCAGACCTCTTCAACAGGCGAGTTCATTCAGCAAAATGTGCAGGGCTGTGAGCTTATGGCCAGAAGCAAAGCTGATCTCACTTTCCAGATGCTGTCCAAGGTGTATCTCTTGTACCTCACCCTGCCCTGAGGTGCTTTGGAGCAGTGCTGGGATCAGGCGTTTCATGCAACACTGCAAGTCAGTAGAAATCCTTGGAAATGAGAAGGGAAGTGCAAGGAGCTGGCATTGCTGAAAAAAAAATTCCTTTGTCCCTGCAAAATCTTCTCAGAGAAAGGCAAAAACTGTCTTTGGAGCTCATTTTCCAGTCTCTATTTTTTATTTGGTATCCAGTGCCCAGGTCTTTGGGAAGTGAGCTCCAGCCCCCACACCCCAACACCCTGCCTGTGCATCCCCAAACATGTCAGCCTGCTAGAGTGATGCCTCTTGATAACATCCTGATGGTTTTGACTGCCCAGAAATACAGCTGAGCCTCTCCAGAGCTGAATGAGCCCAAATGAAACAAGCATCAGCAAAGTTGGTGCATTTTTACACAGCTGCTTTGCTGGGCTGCTCTCTGCTGTGCCAGGGAGCAAATCAGCTCCTGGGAGCACTGCAAGGGAGGAATCTCAAATGTGACCTCTGATTTTTCTCTGGGATTGGCTTCTGCTATCTGAGCAAAAAGTCAAGCAGAACATACAGAGGAAATGAGAAGAAAGTGACCTATTTTCATGCTGTTTGGCTGCTCTTTACTGTAGATGACAAGTGGTCTGGTGCTCTTAGATGACTCCCAGGGGGATGCAGGGCAGGATTTGAAGCACGTTATTGGTGACACCTCATTTAAGGTATTACTCCCACTTCCCTCCACCTTGTAGGGGAGTCATGTCTGGAAAGCCCTTGGGAGGAGGCTGCCTGCAGCTTCCCTGTGGCTCCCCTGGCCAGGGAAAGGCAGGGTAGATTTTGTTCCAGCTGCAGAGCACCTTGTGTTTTAGCAGGAGCCAGAGGCTGTGCTGTCGTGCTGCAGCCTGGCTTTTTCTGCTCTGAGCTTCTCTGGGGGTTCAGTGTGTATTTGCAAAAAGAACAGCCTCCCTTCCTCTCTGCTCCCCGAGAAAAACAGTAAAAACACCCCAGTAACCCCAGAGCAAACTTTTTTTAGAGGAAGGAAGGAAGGAAGGAGAAGGCAATGGGAAGCTGAGACACTGGGGGAAATCTGATTTTGAGATTTTTGTCGCTGTGGTGGCACAATTTCCTCTGATGCAGCTGTGTAATGAGTTCACATCTGTTAATGCCACATGTTGCTCTGCCTTGCACAGATGCAAAGTCTCAATTTTTCTAATTAGCAACAACATGAAGTATATCTTAATTTTCTGTCCCCTTTCCCTCTAATAAACGTGATATTAACAAGGTTACGTGCCTGCTTTCACGGGCTTTAATCGAATGAGAAGCGAGATTGGCTTAGATCACACTGTTCTTTTTAGGTGGGGTCTGCCCAGCAGCAGAGACATCGACTCATTGCAATAAACAGAAAGCACAGGACAGGATGGGGGCACTCCCCCTTTTTGCAGCAGCTGTATCAGTCACAACCGCTGTTACCTGTGTGTGATCCTTCAGCCCTCTCTGGACCACACTGCACCTTTGTGTTGTGCATATTTCTTTGTGTTTTACAGTGTGAGTGCCCAGGAAGGCCTGTAACACCAGATACAGCTGCATTCTGTCTGAGGGGATGGGGGACACAGCCCAGGTCCAGGCTGGACAGGAGCAGGGGATGCTGGAGGCTCCCAAAGCCTAGAGCTGAATCTGCGGAGAGCAAAAGGGGCAGCCCTGTGCCTCTTCATGCCCTGAAGTGCTCAGTGACATCTCTGTGTGAGACTGAGTGACTTTCCCCACTCCTGGCTGCAGAAATGCCCAGCTGAGGCTGTTGGGAACCCTGAGAGCACAAGCTGGGGGGCTTTGCCTGTGGTCCCCACAACAATGATCAGAGCAGGACAGGGACTAGTGTGGATGGAGCTCTCCCTGAGCAGGATCCAGCCCTCCCTGGACAGCCTGCATTCATATTCCACCTGACTCTGCTAGGAGAAATCCATGGGGACCCCCACAGCAATTACTTGTGTGATTTAATTGGCATTATCATTTTAGTGGCTTGACAGAGATAAATCGCCCTATTGGGTAAGGCTGCTCCTGTGACAGCAAAAGCAGGAGGAAAGACTTTCTTCTTCTCTCTGGAACAGGAGATGACTACCAGTGTGTCTTAATAATTAGTGCTGTTATAATTAATCGGGCTATTTGAGAGTCAATCTAACAAACAAATGGAGGGCTTGATTGTTCAGTAATTGACAATTTGTTTCCAATATGGTATCACTTGCTTCTGCTTGTGCAAAGAAGGAAAAAGACACGAAATTGAGATTCCTGGAGGGCTGGGGCTTGGCCACAGGGAGGACGAGTGACTGTGTGAGAGAGCATGGAGGAAAGGAGTGTTCCCAGACACTGAATGTCCCAGGGACTCATTTGTCTTGGAAATACACACACACACTGTTATGATTCCTTCTGTTTCCCTGCTTTTCAAACAGTTGCAGCCAGCTGTCACTGCCTGTGTGGGTAGTTTTACAGAAAAGCAGAGTTTTCAGGCCTTAGCCTTTCCATACAATTTTCAGCCTGGTTATATTCCTGGATCTGCTCTGTCCAGGCTGTGTTTCTTTCCTTGCCTTGTCTCAGTCTCCCCTTTCTCTCTGTCCTACCCTCTGCTCTGCAGTGCCATAGGTGCTCTGGAACATGCAGTAAGTTGTTTGTTGGTGCTTTAGATGGAAGAACAATGTGTGGCCATGGCACAGAGTGTGTGGATGTGCTGGGCACTGCAGCACTGGGGTGTTGCTCTCTGCATTCAGACCGTGGTGCTCTCACGGCTGTCTCCAAAGAAAGCAAATGCAACAAGAGAGTGGGCAAACAATTTTTTTTAAAATTATTATTTCCATTATTTAAGTGAGAGAAGCAAGATACAGATATTTTGCTGGTAAAATATCTCTATGATGATATCAGGTTTTGAAAAATGGTTAAGAGTCTGATAGGAGGAGATTCCCTCCTCCTATCAGCATGAGAGCTTTTTTCTTTCTTTCACATAAGACCAAATACATCTGAGCCTTCTACATCTCAGTGCTCCTACAGCACATGCTCGACTCCCATGGGCTCCTGAACTCCTGTTGGTGCTGGCCTAGAGGGTGCTTTGTATCACATTAAAAAGGTAGCAATAATCATGGCTGAGGAGGCCCTGCAGGGAGTTCCAAACTCTCACAGCTCTCTGGAATTGGCCTTGGCCAACAAATGTGTATGGATGGACATCCATGTGGTCTTGGGAATATAATTTTGGGCATGGCTTTTGCTCCCAATACAATTCCTCCCTGTCGCAGCAGAATTGTTGCTGCACCCAGAGAGGCTGTGAAGGGCTCTGTCAAGTGGCAACGCTTTTCCCCCGACCCAGTTTAAATGAGATATGAATAATTGATTTGCCTCCTGAATAATTAATTGGATATTCAATAATGAAAGTAATTGTTTGGCTCATTCCCCCATTGATAATCAAGCTAATCTTCCCCTTCAATATGTGGGCCATACAGATATGTAAAGCAGTGAGACAGTTTATAGGCCCATAATGCAGCTAATGTGTTCGGTGCAGGGTCACCTTCTCCAAATATTCCAGCAGCTCCCAGGGCTGCTCTCCGCTGGGTTATCCACTGCATAGCCAAGCTGTGTGCAACAAGGGTTTGTTTTTTTCCTCCTCATTCTGATTGCTGACCATCTCCCACCAGGGAGGAGCCTTCTTTTACAGTTTAAACAAAAATCGTCAGACGCCACTTGCTCCAATTAAGGCTTCCAAGGAGGTTTGTTCTTCCTGCAGTCAATAGTGCAGGGATTAAAGGGAGCAAGCAGTGCTCTGAACTCACGGGGCTGCTCTCTTCTGCATGAATTAGAGCTCAGCTCCACAGAGAGGCTCCAGAGCTTTTCTTTGCCACCAGCCCTTTAGAAATCAAAATCAAACCGAAACGTGTTAGCACTGATTTTGCAGCTGCTGCGTTTGGGTTTGAGTTTCTAACGTTGCAAGTCCCAGGAAGCCTGGAAGTCTGAGCTGACACCGCTGTGGCACAAAGTAGATGTGCCCTCTGGAGAGGAGTTCAGCACTGACAGTGGAGTGTGAGTGGATGACACAGCCTCAGGTTAGCCCAGAAGCACTTTGGGGATGTCCATCCGAGGTGCCCCCACGCACTGGGCAGAGTGACCAGATCTGCTCTGGGGACCTGGGGTTCAACCACAACACAGCATCACAAAATCAAGTGGTGTGAGGAGATCCACACTGCTGGACCTGAGTCAGATGCTGAAGGGTTTCAGTACTGGTACTTACAAACTGTAACCTCAGAAAACCTTGCCTGTATCCCTTCATGTTCCACCAGACCTCTGATTCCTGCACATTCCTATTGGGTCTCAGAAGGTCCTGGCAAGTAATGCAAATCACAGAGTATAGAAGACATTCCTAGCAGGTGCTGTCCCAGAGGTGCCAGTACTAACAGCTAAATAAATCCTCTGCCACTGTTGTAGGCTTGTCCTGGCAGAAAAGGACATTCAGGAATCTGTGAGCTCCACGGGTTTCATCTTGGGCTTGTTTCTAATGAAATTAGGGGCTTGAGAGAAGTCTGTTCTCACCACATTGTGTGTTCAAAGTTCTGCACTAATGACAGAGCTTATCAACATCGCTGGGGCAGAAGAGCACAGAAAGCATCTTGAGACACCATGCACGGGGAAGGTGAGGGCTGGGACAGTCTGAAGTGAGGGGGAGAGGGAGTTGTGCTGCTCTTGCTCCTGAGATACCTCCTGGGTGCCCAACCTCCCACCCTCTCTGGGCTCTGTGGCTGATCTGTGCCCTGCAGAGATGTGAATGGTCTCAGGCTCTGCCCCAGGTCTCTGCTGGGTCTCTGGATGTTCTGAGTGGAAGTTTCCTACGAAAGGCTTTTGCAATAGCTGGGGCATGACTAGGAACTTTCAAGCATCTTTCATTGTGTCCTGAGCCCATGCTCTGAAGGCAGAGTCCCACTGGGGTGGGCATTCCCAGCAAGAATTCCTTAAGCCTGGAGCACAGGGGATTTATCTCGTTGTACAAACCCACACCTCCTGAGGTGTCTGTCTGGAGGGCAGGAGATGAAGATGTCATTTGGGAATATCAAAGCAGTGCAGCTCCAGAATATTCTATTTTGCCATTAGGCTCAAACCTCCAGGACAGTGATCAGGCCTTGAGGCAGGGAGAGCTATGTGTGACTGGTACATCTGAGACTCTGAGATTTCAGCTTCTGGGTCCCTCCTTCTCCTGGCAGCAGCACTGAGCAGAAGCAGTTACCTGCAGATTGATGGACTGTTATAAATGTGTATGTGGGAACCACTTTAAACAAGCAAGGAAAGCAGCAGAGTGTTCCTGGAGAAGGATCTATGTGACATGACAGTGCAATCTGGGAAACCCTCCCCTGCAAAAGCTACTTGAATTTAGATACTTTTTCATTTTAACCAGTTTAATTTCTTTACGAGGGCTTTCATTTGAAAAAGTGGCAGCACTGACAGGGCTTGGAAAGATTCGTCTTCAGCCAATTTACTCTGCAGCAGATTTATCATTTCATCAGTAATTTAAGCAGAAACACTTGATTGTGCATTCATTTATACAGCTCAGAGATGCTTGGTGGTGTGTTACTTGTGGAAAGTGTGAGGACAGATCGACAGGGAAGGGGCAATGCCAGGAGTGTTCCCAAGAAACCTCTGCAAAGGTGGAAAGGGGAAAATGGCAGGGGCCCATCAGCTGGGTAAAACCAATAAAACCCAACTTCATGAGAAGCTTTTTCTCATCACAGGCTAATTTAGTGTGAAGATGGCAGCACCACCCTTCTCCTCCTCTCCCTTCTCCAGGCTATTAAGGGGTTTGTGAGGGGCTCCCAGGATCAAAGGTCCCTTGGTGATTTAATTGATGTGCAGCTGCTGCCTGTGAGTGGAGGGAGGCAGGGGCACTGGGGAGGGGAGGGGAGCACGGGGACACACCACAGCCCTGCCAGAAGAAATACAGCAGAAAGCCCCCTGCCTCTGCCTGGCAATCCCAGTGTTATTTATGCACACACATAAAGGGTTCCATGCATCCCACTGAAATCTCTGTTATTTGTCAGTGAGATCCCCCTCCCTCCTGCCTTAGCTAACATTTACAGTAAATCTGTTACACTGACCATTAAATCTGGAGCTGCCCTGAGCGATAGTTTCAATGGGTGTGTTGACAGCTCGAGTGTTAATAATGATGCAAACACTAACCTGTTTATTGATTTGCTTTTTGTACCCTTCATTCTAGCTCACTCCTTCTCACTCTCGGAGGAGAAATCCTAGAATTAGTAATCAGGTGACAGCTCAGAGCCCCCGTCTGTTCCCAGCAGTGTCATCCAACCCAAACTCCCGGAGATAAATCACAGGTGCTGTGTTCTGCCTCTGCCAGCCATTCAATATACTGTTACTCACTGCAAGATGCAGTATTTGTCACTGGTGCCAGCAGACAGGAGGGAAAAAAAAAAAAAAAAAAGAAACATTAACACAGACGTGAAAAGCTTTTAACTTTGACAAGAGAAGCATAGGGAAGTTTTACATTTAGCCCCTCCACAGAAGGCCAGTGCCCATCCATTAAAGCAGCTTGTCAGACAGTGGGTGTGGTAGAATGGAGCTGGGATCAGGATGCTGAGAGGAAACCTGAGGTGCTTATGGTACTTCCTCCTGCTGCTGCTGGGTGGATGCTTGGTTACAGCACTCAGGAGCACGGAATCATGAAAGGCTTTTTGGGGTCTCACAAAGAATTTGTCTTTTCATGAGCCTCCTGAAGCTGAGGCTAAGGTGGGTTTGTGGAGGGGGTGCAAACAGCAATTTTGGTTTATGCCCTGGGGGCCTGGGAGCCCGTTCAGGCCGTGGGAGACACAAGGTGAGCAGTGACACAGCCCCAAGCCCTGCTTGTCCTCTGCTGAGAAGCAGCTCAGCCAACTTATGTGCTTCTAAAACACTGGCCCCAAAACACTCCCATCTGAGCCACCTAGCAAGGTCCTCCAGGTTGTAAAGTGTGAGGAGCTTGCAAGCAGAACCTGAGCAAGAGCCAGGGGATCAGTCCTACATCAAGCCTGGAGCTGCAGATGCTGTCCCTGTCACAGGCTCGGTGTGACATCCAGCACCAGGTGCCACAGCTTTGCTGAGGAGCTGCACAGACCTGTGAAAGAAGAAGCTGGAGCTGACTGAAATCTAGGCTGTGTGTTCCTCACCTTTGTTTTTTATGGTCAGGAGAGAAACCTGCCCATAAATAGGCAGAATTTATAGACCCTGCAGGGGCTCTGATATATTCCCCAGGAGCTGGGGCCCCAAAGGCTTTCAATGACATTTATGAGCTTCACTCAGTTGTCAGACCCCTCAGTTCCTTTTATTTCTGCTAAGTTTATAAGCTCTGAAAGAGCAGTCTGCAGTGCTTATTAACTGCACTGCAGAGCTGAAGAAAAGCAGCTGATCCAAAAGAAACACAATTCCACCTGTACCACTTAAACATGGCTCAAACCAAAGCTCCACGTTCTCTCTGTTTTATCCTGTCTTCTAATATGCACCCATCACCAAACAGATGGATGTGTGTTATTACAGAAAATAAAATTACACCGGTGGTAAAAATCCTCACTGATGCCTTAATTCATTAGGAGGAATGGAACCAGAATGGAACATAACAACCAACCACTAAAAGTGGTAGTTTGTCAAGTCTTAAATATTAGAATCTATGTGACTATGAAACTGTGTCCATAAGGAGAAGCTAAAATCCAATGAAAATAAAATATGTTTTAAAAAATTGTGTCATGCACGTTTCAATAGGACTAATATTTTTTAATTAGGGTCCTTCAGCTCTGTGAAACATTGAGTTTCCTAGGGACAAGGGAACCTGTGGTGGCAGCCAGCAGTTTGGAAAAAAAAAAAGTGTTTAGTGCTGTAGTACATGGAAGTAGCCTCAGGACAGCAGGATCAGCCACTGGTTTTGACATATATAAAATAACTGTGCTCAAATTATAAATCCCAGGGTATTTTAGACTACATGGTATGTCTGCAATGATTCTGAGGAAAACAGAGCTCTTTCCACAGTGGAATGGACACGCAGGTTTACTCCAGCTATTGGTGCAGAGCAAAGCAGTGACAGATTCCTTGCCTTGATTTCAATAAATCTAAAGGGTGAAATGCTGCCTACAAGATTAAGCAAAGTTTAATTAAGGATTTATTATTATTATTATTATTAATTATTATTTATTGTTATTATTATCATTGTTGTTTTTATTATTATTATTTATTATGATTATTTGTTTATTGCCATTATTTAATTAAGGATTAATTTAATTAAGGATTTCCATGTAAGATTTCAGGACTCCTTTTTTAAACTTTTCATTATTTTGTTTTTGAAATACTGTTTTTTAAATTTTCTTCCTAGCAGGACAATATGCTAAATTTTGTTAATCGTGTTTCCAAAACTGTAGAGTTGATAATATTTGGGCTGGGCAGTTGTGAAGGAAGACTTATCATTTCTGATTTAATTAAACATTGAGATGTGCTTGGAACCCACCTTTTGAATGTGGATGAGAGTTAAAGTTGTTGACTTGGCTGGCCAGTGTTTTCCCTGTAGGAGCTCAGGTTTGGAGTTCTCAGGCTGTAACAAATCATGTGATTTTAACAGGAGAGAGGCAAAGGAAGAAGAAACAGTCCAGAAGCTGGGGACTGGGAGGGATGATGAAATAACAGGGGTATTTGTAGGCAGAACTGCTAGAAGTGGGAAAAGCACAGAAATAAAAGCAAAGCTCAAGAGGAACAGAAAGCACATGAAATTAGTGGAAAGGAGAACAAAGCCCCATCCTGTGAGACACAGGAGAAGGCCAATCTTAAATAATTATAGCAACTGTTTGACTTTAAAATCAGGATGTATATTTTGCTGTGGCTCCTCCAACAGTGCAAGTCTCTCCTCCTCCCTTTCTTTGCACAGATTTCCCCAGACAATTCACAGTCCTTTCCTTCCTTTATTTATGTGGTTTCATATTTCATGGCTTTTGGTTACTGTATTCCCATCATGATTTATGACCAAAGGGAAGAATTGCATCCAGGTGATGATCCAGTCCATTATCTCTGGGGAGATGCTGACCACTGTAGTGGAGCACAGACCTGTTGTACCACGTGATGGAGAACAAGCAGAAAAAGAAGGCTTCCAGGTTATGAGGAAAAAGCACAATTTTTGTAATTTGGACAGCTGGATACAAAGAAAAAAGAATCCTTTTTCCTATTTTTCATCTTCTTGAATGGGATGTATTATTTAAAAAAATATAGGAGACCAAATATATTCAATGTGCTAACACACAGCTGCCTCAGCTGAAATGACCCATTTTAAATGCATGATACAACAGGGTAAATCTGTCTTGATACCACCCTTGGCTGGGCTGGAATTTTTTCTTCTACTTTCTCCTTCCAGTTTTCTGCTTTGCCATTAATAAATCAAGGTTTCTTGGCCCTGCTCTGTAGCTTCACAGCTTTTGCAGGTCATTAATACCAAGACAGGGCTGTTAATCTCTTGGTCCCAAGGTGCATCGACCCACTGGCAGAGAGAGAGACTGGGACACTGGTGGGACCATGTCCTTGGTCACAGGGCAGGGGATGCACCCCAGGGCCACATGAATTCCAGAAGTGTCACCCTGAGGCCTGGCCTGCCCATCCTGCTCTGACAGCAGCCACTGCTTTTGGGTGTGGACCTTGGGATAAATCTCAGTGTCAGGTGTTTGTGCTCTGAGCCCCAGCACTGTCACTGACCGTGCCCCACTTTAGCAGTGATGTTGCCAAGGAATATCTCCTTCTCTGCTTTTATTGAGGTCTTATTCCCACTTGGGTTTCTTATCCAATTCAGCCCTTCTATCCCTAGTGGCATGTAGGATAGGCTAACACCCTTGCTTTATTTTTCAGGTCTCTTCCCATCAGTGAAGGGCAGGAACAAAGCTTGGCAATGAAGGGCAATTTCTCCTAACCCAGTGGGCGAACACAGTGTGGTAAGAGTGCTTTTAAACAAGAAAAATCCAATAACTTCCATATAAATTGTCCAGGAGAGAAAACTTTGTGTTTTTGACATTTGTAGCTGTTTCAGCATTTTTCTGTGCGAGATGAAAAACTTTTGCATTGAGCAAAACACAGATTTATGATCAATAAAGTGAAGTTTAACAGTTTATAGGGGCCATACATTCTTTTTTTTAAAAATCTGATATTAAAAACTATTTTTTCCCTCCTAGCCACGTGAGAAAGCCTCTCTGGTGTCAGAGTTTGAGCGTGGTAAAGCAGCTGGCAGAGCACTGAGGATAATCACTGGATGGGGTTTCCTGCAGGATGAGTTGCCACTCAAGCCATCCCCCTCTTGCCTATCATGTACAGTAAGAGCCCATGAACACCTAGGTGTGGACCTCCAGCTCTGGGGCTGGGCTAGCCCTGTGCTTCAGAGAGTTTAGGAACACAAAGCTTTTGCAGGTCCCTTGCTGGACCATAAAATAAACCCACTCCTAAAAACCCTGCCACAAGGCTCTGCAAGGCCTCCCACAGCACAAGATACAGGCAGAGGACAGGCAGCTGCTGCCTGCCAGAGTCCCACAGGTGGTTTGGGAGCTGCTTGGGAGGACTGGGAACCTGTGAGATTTCATGGGCACTGCCTCGTGTCGGGCTGCAAGTGCTCAGGGAGTGCTGGGCTGGCTTCTTCCCATCTCTGCTCTGGTCCACAGGAGCCTGGAGCAGGCAAATCTTCTGGTATTGCTTACTCACCTTTGCCTCTCACCAACAGTGCTCACCTCTGAAAACATTCACGTGATAGAAGCACAGAATGGTTTGGTTGGAAGGGGCTTTAAAGCCCATCCAGTTCCACCCCCTGCCATGGCAGGGACACCTTCCACTGTCCCAGGTTGCTCCAAGCCCTGTCCAACCTGGCCTTGGACATTCCCAGGGTTGGGGCAGCCACATCTTCCCTGGGAAGCCTGAACCAGGGCCTCACCACCCTCACAGGGAGGAATTTATCCCTTATATCTAATCTAAATCTCTTTGTCCCTGTGCTTCCCATGATAACAAATGTGCCAGGTTCTGTTGCAGGGATGCTGAACACACTAGAAAACAGAAAAGACTCTTTATGTTCCAGCAAAAAGATCACTGCAATTCATTGTTTTATATATTCTACCAGAAAAATCACATCCACAGGCTGCCTGAAAAAAAGCTATTTGAACTTGGTTTTTACATGAAAGTTCAGGTGTAATTTTGAGTATAAAATTATGGAGTATAGGGCCAATTTTGTTGCTATTAAAATCAACAAGGATGATTAGATTTACTGTAGAGCTAGAGAGGTGAGATAGTTCTTGTTTTATGCTCCTGATTCCCTGATTATGCAGTCTCAGGGTTTCCTAAACCTGAAGAAATGTGGAAGTGCTCGTGCTGCCCTTATTCAACATGTTCCTCTCTTAAAGGACTATCTCAACACAAGATATATGGTGGAAAAATAGGAAAGTGTCCATTACCTGAAGAAGGCAGGGATTTAGCCTTTTTTTTTTCCTACAGAGCATCTGACTAAGCCAATCAATTTGTTGAGGAGGTGAATTGGACTAAATAATCCCCAGGTTCTGCATGAAGGACGGCGTTGCAGCACAACCACACTGTCCCCTTCTTCCCACGATATGCCTTGAAATGTATCAGCCAGTTGTGAGGCTTTTGTGTAAATCCCCAGTGGATTGATGGGAGAAGGGAATCTGGCTGAGGTTTACATGGTGTGTCTTAAACCCTTCAACATTTAAACCCTTAAACACGGTTCCCATAAAGCTGGGTCTTTGGGGATTTATTTACACATGGGGAGCTGGGACATGGGGAAATGGGACTGAAGCGAGTGGGAGCTCAGAGCTGAGCAGTGGAATTTGACTGCCAATAGCATGGTGATTTCTGAGGAGTGTACAGGCATTTTCATTTGATTAAATAAACTCAGTTCCTGGAAGATCTGAAAAGTGGCTGTTAGGGATTTCTGTCTAAGAGCTCGCAAGTTTTTGCATTTCTTCTGAAGAGAAATTTACACTCAGAAAATTAAAGGCTCTACAAAGAGATGTTTTCTGAAGCAAATCCTGCCATTATGAGTGTCTTAAGCACTTGCACTGAGTATGTGAGCTAAACAGCATCTCCTGGCTGACAAAGCCGTCACCCGCTAAAAGCAACTGTTACAAAATTATGACTAGAGCATATATAATGTTTGTGTTTAACAAGATGACAGAAATGCCACCTTAGTAAAAACTGATTATGGTTACAGCTGAACAATTCACATCATGCAAGATTTATAATATTAAGGTTATGCAATCATCTAATCGGAGAGACAAGCCTTGAGTAATAATATGAAATGCATGTACTTCAATCTGCAGCAGTGGATTCATTGCTGTTTTCTTATTAGCTCATGCCAGCATTAGGGCTGCATTATCCATTTCACCATAGCCTAATTCAGCATTTCCATCTGAAAACATATGCACAATAAGTGATCTATGCCAAAGAGGGAAATGGAGACAAAGCCATTTGACTGACTTCACGGCTATAAAAACATACATAATCTGTATGTCTTTCAGCAATTCTCAATACTTTTTACTACATTTCTTTGCATGAAAAGTTTTCCCCAAAATAAAGGAAAAATTAGAAATTGCTCCTTCTCTTCCCTGGAGAGCAATACTTTGGGGGTGGAATCAGAATGGGAATCCAATCTGTGAATTTCTCATCTTGGAAGTGAGAATATCAGATTGTCTTATTAGTGCTGTGCCAGCTCTCTGGGAAGTGGCTCAGGATAGGAGAGAATTACTTGAAATGTGCATCTTCCAGCCCAGATAAAATTGGTAATATTTATATGGAAAAGGAATCTCTGTTTTTTCTTAGAAGTGTGATATCTCAGCTATTTTCTAAACATCAGATATTTTCATCCAACAAATAGCAGCACACGCACACACACATATACATCTATGACAATATATGTATATATAAACTCTGGTAAATTACTGTACAGGGAGGTCATAGTGGACTTCAGGTTAAAAATACAAAATTTAGGGGCTGACGAGTTCAGGCATCATATTTCGAAAGCACATAGTATAAAAGCTGACAAGTGTTTAAAATGCAATAATCAGGCTAATTGACTGAGATCCCTGATTAAAATGACACTTTTCATGCAAAGCTCAGACTGAGATTCCCTCTGAACTGAGTTAATTTTCCAGAACCTGTGCAGTCTTTGGTCCTGTGAGGCCCTGGGGTCTTGGGACATCAGGCAGTCCTGGGAGGATGGGGGATTTCACTGAACCAAAAGTTTCTGGTAATTTGTTGTTCAGATCCCTGTACATGTAGGTGGATTCATCAGACTCCTGCAACAATCACAATTCTCAGGGGAAAAAAAAAGGAGTATTTCAAAGGTAAACAGAAGGCATTTGTGTGCTGGGGTCTGATTTATTATACACACTATATATAGCTGTCATTAAATGAGCAGGCTAACGTGCAACTATTCATCATGGGAGAAATGAACAGGCTATTCTCTGCTTGCCTGGAATTGTTCATATTGCTGGAAACTAAAAGCAGTGTCTAGGAAAGGAAAGAATGCTTAAAATGCCGTAAGATATTTGATTTATTCTCTTCAGCCATTGCCTCTCTCTCTTCTCGGTGTCCCAGAGTATTATTCAAGTCAATCGATCTTGGGAACTATTTCTAGCAATCCTAGTTTTCCCCCAAACTCCCTGCTAAAGACTTTAATCTGCCTCCTTTTGTTGTCATTGTCATTAAAATAGGCTCAAGTTTTTGTTTTTACTTTGAAGGTGCATTTTGATCTAAGGAAAACAATTCATCTCCTCACTCGTGTTACCAGCAGTTCACTTACGAGTCTGCATACGGTAAACTGCAATTTCCTTTCGGTGCCAGCTACAGCAATTCTCAGCTTGCTGTTTAGTTACACAAGAAACAGAAAATAAGTGATGCTGCCTGACCAAAACAGCTCTCTGAGTGCTGATTCAGGGATATGACTAGAAGTATTCAGATTCTTAGCAACAAATAATTGCTGAAGAAAACCAGGAATAATTTTAATTAATGAATACGTGTGATTTTGAACTGTTTGTGGCTACAAAGTGACAGATGATTTAATGAACTGGGAGAAATGGCTAATACAACCTAAAAGTTGCAATCAAAATGGTTGTTTCAACAGAAAATTGGAATTTAGTTAGGTTATGCCTTTCATGACAAGGCTCCCTTGCCACAGATGCATGGTTTTCCTCACCAAAATATGCAATGCTTCTGGCTGAAATGAAATGAAATATTTCGGTTTTCAGGAGAAAAAATGTTCAGTATGTTAGGCTCTGAAAACTCAACATTTCCCAGGACTCTTTTGTAAGTCCCAGTTCCCAATCCTGGCTGTCAATTCCCTTATCATTCAGCTGTGCAGTTTAAATAAACCCCTCTCTGGGATGAGCCTGGGGTCGGTGCTAACACTGCAGGGTTTACACGGAGGGGGATGAGGAGCCCCCGGCCCATGGAGCAGGGCAGGACCCTGCAGGGCCTCACCCCATCCCAGCTCTCCAGCAGAGCCTGGAGCAGCCAGCCCAGCTCAGCCTGCACAGCTGTGCTGATGAGGAGAACTTCTGGTGTCACCCAGCCAGCGAGAATTGGGGGACATTACGCTCCATGAACGATCAACTCTGATTTTTACTGCCAGCCCTGTCCTACAGCCACCCTCAGCCTCAAGGCTTTGTTTTCTTTTTTTTTTTTTTGTGGTTTTTTTTTTTTTGTTTGTTTGGCTTTTTTGGGGTTTTTTTTTTGGGTTTTTTTTTGATTGTTGTTTTTTGGGGGATTTTTTGGTGTGTTTTTTTCTTTTCTTTCCTTTTTTTTTTTTCCCCAGCTTGGGCCAGCTAAGGGAGAGGAAGGAGGGACAAGGAAACCCTGTAAAAGACAAAGTGCCCCCCCAGGGGTGTCCATCCCGGGCAGGGAGATGAAAGGTTTGGACAATGGGATGTGTGGGTGTCTCTCTCAGGCCCGCTGACACCCAGGGCTGAGCTGCACAAATCCCGAGGTCGGCAGGGATAAAAGCAGGCATGGCTCTCAGGGCTCTGCTTTCTGCCCTGTGCCCTGCTGGATGAGCCAAAGGCAGGTGAGGCACAGGCAGGAATTGCTTCCCCCACGGCTGCTCAGAGTTCTGCTCCTGTTTGCTCCTTCTCTAGGTGAGGAAGGGTCTCAGGCAGCGCTCGGCATCGGCTCTGGCTGCTCCACCCAAACCTTTCCAGCCTCCCCAGACTGCCCTTCGAAGAGAAATCTCTGCTGTGCCTTTGTTATAATAGAGAAAATTTAAATTGCTTGTTCTTGACAGTGCAACTTCTTTGTTTCACTCTGGTTTCACCTGGTGAGTTAAAACACACACCTGAACAGCTCAGCCTACAGAGGCAAGGATCCATGTGAGGGAAGGTGTGTGATTTAATTGCACTTAGGGCTTTCCTGCAGCTTCACAGACCTTTCCTGGCTGTACATGCACACACACACACAAACACATCCCAGAAAGGGCTCCAGAGGTTGACACCACAGTGATTTCTTATCAGCCACAAAAATCCAGACAAAAACATCAAGGTGTTTTGTTCAGAGCTTGGGTTGGGAAAAGAAAAGGTCAGGATGCTGACTGACAGACTATTTTAGGACATAACTGATGCCATTAGGAGTGTGTTCCACCCTTCCCCACTCTATTCTCTCACCCACCCCCACCTAAATACAAAATAACCTGCAATCCAATTAGTGCTGAGTGTCTACAAAGCAATCACATCTGATAAACAGAGCTGGTAGGTTTTAAAAAATAAAGCCTTGCCCATGACCTTTTCTTAATTTTGTTGGATGCAATCTGAAATTCTGCTCTATTTATTTACACTTGCAGTTTAATTGGGGCTGGCTGTTTTACCCCAGCTCCCTGCTCGCAGGCACGTAGGGGAGCTCAGACACTCACCGTGCTCCTGCACAGCTCCTCTGACATCCCCGGGAGCTGCTGGGCTGAACTCCTGTCACACACGCCCTCAGCAGATTAATAATGACACAGCCAGTGTGAGTGAGTGTGAACGACATGCCCTGGTAACAAGTCAGGAGCACAGAGAGGGATTTGTGTCTTTTAAATGGATTTGGGACTGCAGCGTGTAGTTATCTCTTTTTTTTTTTTTCCCAGTTTCAGTTCTGATTTGCTCTTTTTCCACAGCCATCACTTCATTCCATGGAGAGGTGCCACAGAACGCTCTCTACTTGCTATACAAAGAGGAGTGATCCCCTCTGAGCCCTCTTTTTAATTCTTTGAGAGTAGACAAAGCAGAAAAGAACTGACAGAAGCAGCATGAACAATAAGCTGTGCTTTCCAGAATCGATAGTGAAAACCAGGATATTTCTGGCTAAGACAAGGGGTGGAAGAAGAAGAAGGTGGCTTTGAAGAGGGGCCAGAGATAGGATTTTGTCTGGAGTCTTTAGGAGGTGGAAGACAGAATCAAATATCAGCTTGTGACACGCTGGGTGCAGTGGTTAAATCCATCATGTTCCATCATGGAATCATGGACCACAGAATGGTTTGGTTTGGGCTGGGAGGCCGGCCACAGGTCATCTTGTTCCAGTCCTTGCCACATGGGTGGGGACACCTGCCACTAAACCTGCCTGCCCCAAGCCCTGTCCAACCTGGCCTGGAACACTTGCAGGGATGGGGCAGCCACAGCTTCTCTGGGCACTCTGATGGCAGGAGGCACAAACACACCTCTGGGCACACAGTTTGTGGTAACTGGGAGTGGGGCTGTGCCAGAGCCTCATTCCCCATGGCCACAGCTGTGCAGGACAGGTGAGCAGTGTTGAAGGTAGTGAGAATGGAGGTGCACTGACCAACCACCAAAGGGCACAGGGGCACACAGGTGCAGTGCATGTAAGATGAAGGGTATTAAAGGTTGCACTGAGGAACAATAGAGGGCTGATGCTTGAAGCCTTCTTTGGTGTCAGCTGTGCCTCCACTCTCACACACCAGGTGCTGGACACGAGGACAGGCAGCTCAGGGAGGCCCCGAGTGAGTGTCCAGTGCTTTGGCTGCTCCATCCCCTCATCACACCAGTACTAAGTTTTCCACCTCTGGGGAAAGCACTTGATGTTCAGGGAGGCTTCCAGGTGAAAATTTAGGATTATCTCTGAGCAAATGAATTCTTTGTGGAGAACCAAATGAAACCAATGCCCCAAATGTCCTCCTTGCTTTCCCACGTTGTAGTTCCAGGTTGTTCTGCTTTTAGTGGCAAAAGCAGTGTAAGAAATCCTGACTATCTGTTTACTCACATGTCTCAGATTGCCTCTCCTTTCATCTCTCAGGGGTAAAAACACTCCCTCTCATCCACAAAAAACCACCAGGCACAGGTTGGCAGGGCTTGCTGAAACTGGCTCCTCTACCAAAGGCAACACAGCACAGACCTGCCAGCTCCTCACCTCACATTGCCCAAGCGCCAGACTTCCCATTTCACCCAAAAATGCACCTGAAAGGGTTTGAAATTTGCCTGCTGCTGCCTGACTGCAGCACTGGATTAACAAGTGAGGGGAGCACGTGGAACCAAGTTCAAGAGTTGGCAGATTCATTTGCATATGAGAGGCCAAAATAAGCAAATAAAAACTGCCACACAAAACGAACCAGAATTGGAATTGGTTAAACACTTCCCCATGAAATGGATTTTCGAAGTGACTCTTGAACTCTTCAGTGGAAAGACAGATTCATTTTCAATGGAGTTTGATCTTGCTCTTCAGCTTCATTTGTAAGACCAATTACAGAGCATTTTGTACAACAATTACGGGCATTAAAACCACTCTGTTCCATTTGATGAATTTTAATAGTAATTGAACAGAAGAAGCCATCAACTGAAAGATTGTCCAATCAAGTATGCCCACATACTGAACTGTAATTTCCACTCCACAAATGTGTAATGCCATTTGAAACTACCAAAATGTCCTCTCCCCACCAACACCCAAGCAGATTTGAGGATTTGTTCCAAAACAACTTTATTCCCTGAGGCTCCAAGTACACAGAAAACACACTGACCACAGTCCTGTGATAATTCCTGTGTGCAACTTTGTCCTGCAAAGCTCCCTGGAGCTCATTCTTGGATGGGCATTTGCAGAGGGTTGGTGGCCATAAATGTTTGTGGGCAGCACCCTACAAGTCCCTGTACAAAGTCCCCTCCTTGTGAAGAAAGGCATTTTTGGAGTACGTGCTCTGAGGAACTTTGTAAGATATTGTGAGAGCTGGGTGGTTGCTTTGTGTGAGTGCAGGGAATGGAATCCATCCCCTGGACACTGGCTCTGGTATTTACATTGGAGTTGGGCTCAGCTTCTTCGCTTGAAAAGAAAGAATGTGCAGAATGGTGGGCTGAAGAAATATAGGCCTGAAACAGATAATTTGGTTATGAGGAAAGGCCCCTCACAGCCACTAAAGAATAGCTATTTGGGCGAGAAGGGTCCAGATGGTTTCCACAAGACCCAAACAGACTTTGAGTTATGTTACAAATCCAAAAGCCACAAAAGCAATGCAGTGTGGCAGAGCAGAGGAGATCAAAGGCCTCACTAGTGTCCTGGGTCTCAGAAGAATGCTAATACATTTCTTATTCTTTGTTGTGAACATTTTGTTGTTATTTTTTTCCTACTAAACCTGCCCTTTCTGTCTGAGGTTGGCCTGTGCCGTACTGAAAATTCCTTGAGGGAAGTTGTGTTCTTCGTTGGATTTGCTGTAAATTAGAAGAACAAAAGAACTATTTGGATGAACTTGCTCTCAATGGGATTTCCAGGCTCGCTTGGGAAACAAAAAGAGATTTTGATAGTTTAGATCAGTGGGAGATAAGTGTCCAACTGTCAGAGCCTTCCTTTGAAGTGGGTTTTCCCTTGCCAGTGCTCACTACAACTGTAAGTTCAATTTAAAGACAAAAGATGAAGTCTTGGCCTTTCTGAAGTTGGTAAGGGTTTTATCACTGACAACTCAGAGGCCAGGATTTCACCCAAGATGTTTGTACAGGCACTAACTTTAGCATCTTGTTGAGAGCCACATGAAATATTTATGCTGAAGAGTGAAACTGTATTGTTTTCTTGCATCTCATTTTGAACACAAAAATGACCCCGTCTCACTGGAAAATCACCACTCTTTTATGAAAATCATACAACTTCAGTTGTGAGATGCCTTATCCTGGCGTGGTCAAACTGAGGGTTGCAATGCTTGATTTAAAAGCAGTTACTACATTTCTTCATGTGATAGATCTGATTTTTTCCTGTTAGTTTTCATTTTGGTTTAGAACAGGTTGATAATGACCAGTAGAAGTTTTCATGTAAATGGGAAGATCTGTTTTCCCCCCAGCTAAAATTTCCATCCATGGTTTCTTGTATTTAAAAAATATTTCTCAAATCCTGCCTTTAAAAGCGCAGAACACAGCTTCTCCTGCAAGGTTCCATATTTCTGTAAGTGGTGCCAGCCAATCACTCAGTGGGTGCAAAGTTTCACAGAAAAAGCTCAGCTTTACTAAATGAACTGCAGAAAACCTCTGCCTGGTAACAAACCTATCCAAGCTTCTGAAATGCAGGCAAACACAAACCTGGCATAAATTAATTTTTTCCAAGACAACTTCTCTCTTTCCCCCAAGATAGAGACAAGATCCAAACAAGTGAAATGTGGGAAAAACAGAAAGGAATGGAGGCAGATGAATGCTGAGATGCTCACAAGGATCTGTTTGAAAATAAACAGTGCAAATTAAAGGCCAGACAATTTTTCCCTGCTTGTCTCTTGGTCCCCTCCCCCTTCAAACATTGTTTCTTATTTCTTTCATTTTATGTATTTTAGTGTTTCAGTCCCCGGCTGCTGCACTGAGTTTTTTTACCCTTCACACACCATCACATACTGCCTGCCTTTCTTTGACCACACTCCATGTTGTAATAATAATAATAAAAAACTGGGCCTGATTTTAATTTGTGTAATGTTTTTGTTGAAAAAAATAAAAACTCTACAGCCTAATTAGGAAACCCGTTAAATGGCTGCAATTCAAATATAATTCTATTAAATTCTCCCTGTAAAGTTAATGTTACAGACTTTTTAACAGATGTTTTAATTAGACATTGTTATTAAAGGGAATACTGTAGAAATTAAAAGCAGGCCCTAAATGTGTTAACAAAGACACTTTTCTTGCATGGCATTGATGGTAGCAGAAACATTAGCAGAGAGATTTTGGCAGCAGGTCATGAAAAGGAAGGAAAAAACCGAGATGTGTTAAAGGGAAGATGCACTGAGAGATATGCAGTGCTCAGCTACTCTGAGAGAGGGGCTCATTTCACATCCAGCACCACCTCAGGCCATTGCCTGAGCTGGAATGAGGTGGGGAAGATGCTCCAGCCCAGGGCTGATGGCACCACGTGGGGAGCACTGCAACCAGCACGGGCACTAGCCAGGAACAGGGCTTTGGATGGGAGAAACTTGCAGCTCCAAGGATTTCCAAGGAAGCATCAGTCTTGCCAGTTTTTGGGGTTTCATCCGCTGTCTCTGTGGTTTGGGGTGTTTTCTGATGGTGATGCCTGGAGCTGAGCAACACCGTAGGGATTGTGGTTTTTTTGTAAGGTGGGTTTGCTCTGAGCCCCTCGTGCTGCAGAGCCTGGCTGGGCTGAAGAGTGTTGCAGGCTTGGAAATGAGGGGATAAAATAACCTTACAACTGTATTTTTTTGGGAAGAATGTTTAAGCACACTGCAGAAGGACCCTGATGATGAGACATTTTCTGAGATTTACGATACTAGGATTGAATTGCAGGTGAACAAGGTGACAATCCAGTCAGGTTTTGCCACAAAAATCCCTTCATGCTGGGGGTTGTGAAGTGTGCAAGCCCACAGCTCCCTACCTCTGCTTGGCCAGGCCACCAAAGAGCCCAAGGCCAACAAGAGCAGTCCCTTTCTTCACCTAACACTGACAGCTGCAGCAAGGCAGGGTCATTTCATGGCACTGCTGGCCTAACCCAGCCATCAGTGCTCCCTGAGTGCCACCACCGACTGCTCAGAGCCCTTCCAGAGAGGGACTCAGAGCAGACATTGGTAGATTTGATCAGCAAGAGAGCACAGAGGGTGAGCAGCCTTTTGATGCTTCTGTTCTAAAGTAGGATCAGCTCTGCTTAAAACATTCAAGTAAACATGCACCATCCAGTTCTGTTCTATTACTTCATCTACAGGCAGAAGAGCTGTGATTTTTTTTCCCTCAATGAGAGGAGCAACTTCTTCCCAAAACAGTAGGAGTAAAACTGATAATCACAGCTCTGATTGTTTTATCCCTGTCACTGAAATCTCTGTTATTGTTCACTCTGGGAAGAGGAATACGAGCCTGGGGAAAAAAGACGCCTGGAAAATCATGTTAAAGTGATGCTATCATTGATATTAGTGAAAAGTGTCAACTCTCGTTCCTTCTTCTATCTACAGATTTCATTCTTTCAGCCACATTACTCATTTATAGACTGGAGACAGGCCAGAACCAGAGCAGGACTTCCTCAGAGCTCAGAGGTTTTGAACCTGGCTGCTGATACCTGCCAGTGACTCTGATGAGCATCTGTCTCAGAATCTGCACAGCTTTGCACATTCTCACTCTCATATATTTTTAAGCTTTGTTTACAATTTATTCTTCTTTGTTATCCCTTCCCTTTAAAGGCCTTTCACTTAAAAGCAGTGCAGGAACAAAATTAATGCAGGTAATCAAATTTTAATGATCACCTGAGTCAAATAGACTGGAAAATCTTTCCTGTACAGCCATAAGGGTAAGAGAGAGAGGTGCAAAACCCCACCAACAGAGACAACTGGCTAATTAACTGAAGTGAAACCAGTGTAAGAAAACAGAAACTAGAAAACAAATTAAAACCTGTCCAGCAGTTACTTCCACAAAGGTAACATTGCACAATTAAAGCCATTCTAAGAACTTTCGTTAATTATGTAGGTTTTCTTCTCTCTCTCTTCCCCCTCCCTCCTCTTCTCTTTCTCTCTCTCTAGCTCACCCCTTTATTAAAGTCCATCATGGCTCATGATGTGTGGGAAAAGTGCTAACATTTGCAAATTGCTGGTTTATGATAAATGAATTGTGGAAACTCAGCCCCTTGGTTGGGGCCTGGCTGGATAGCAGAGCACCAGCATCTCCGGCTGCTGCAGCCCTGACCCTGACTTTACACCCATTGATCACAAGTGGTGCATAGCCATGACCACCAAATGCACACACTGGGGCTGGGAATGCCTTTTCCCATAGTATTTCATCACTGTTCCACAGCCTGGGCACCACAGTAACCTTTGGCACGCCGTCCTGTAAGAGATTTCTCCTGCCCCAGTGATCGCTGCTTCCACTGCTCCGTCTTTAAAAACCCTTCGTCATTAACCCAGAGTTGATTTCCAGAAAATACCCTTTGATTTCAGGAGAGCTGGGGAGGGAGGGAAAGTTCTGAATGGGCTGGATAACCAAGCCCTAAATAATTCAAACAAATTTCCAGCTGTAACTTTACGGCTTTCGCAGAACTTTGATTTTAGGCAGGAATTTACAGCAGCCTCGCTGAGTGTTCATCCCAGTGGTCCTTGATGATGCAGCAGGAAAGAGAGAGAAGTACAGCTAAGGATATCACAAAAGTGACAGGTTGCTGTTTGTTGTGACTGCACACCTGGAGTGCAGGAGAGCTCCGAGCACAGTCACACCTGGGATTGCACAAATGGAGAAGGGAAACTCTCTGCCCCAGGTGAGGGAGATGTGCAAAGCCAGCCAGGGATGCAGGGGACACCTCACAGGTAAAGCACGGGGGGTGCTGATGGCCCCCTCAGCTGGTGTTCTCAATGAGATGTTACCTCTGTGCAACTTTTATGTTATGTCAACATAAACTTGGGAGTTTTATGTTGACTTTAGGGACTATTTATGGTTTCAGGGAAAACATAACTGAAGGGAGCACAGAGCTTGGCAGCTGCACGTCAGCTGAGATTCCTGTGTGGGGAAATTGTTTCCATTCACACTTCTGGGTCTGCAGGCAGGTCCTGATCCTGCTTTAATGAAAACAATTCCTCAAAAGTCAAGTGCATTTTTATGGGTGGCACATGGATGTGCTGTTCTCTTGGCAGAATCTGGCAGGTAATGCTGAGCACATGTGCACACGTGTGTCAGCTCACACGCACAGGCACACACAGAGGGAAAAGGCAGAAGCTCAGAGTCCAAGGAAAAACCCATCATCCATGAAAGAGTCTGGGTAGGAGACAAAAGTGTCCCAAAGAGACACAGAGTAATGAAGTTATGAAGAGCTGGGAAATGTTGGTATTACTTTATTATAGTGTACTGAAGAGAGCTTGTGAGCCAGTGCTCTAAGGGTTGTATTCAATAAAAAAAATAATACGTCTGGTTCCCACACATGGCCACTGAAGTACCAAAAATCAATTTTAGTCATTGAATTGGGCCCTAAGGTGCAGAAAAATGGGTAAGATTCACAATAGAGCAGCAAGGAAATGATGTACAGTGTCTGGATGAGGAACATTTCCCTGTTTCAGGTCTCATTCTGGTTTGTGCAGCAGCAGGACTGACAGAGCAACTCTCAGCTGCCCCACAGATTGCCCAGAGACCCTGACAAACACCATCCTCCTGGAGAAAGCCTTCTGCCCTCTTCCCTGTGCTAAAACTCTCTCAAAACTGCTGAATCTGATGCAAAACCACCAGTGTTTGTGCAATGGGCAAGTTGTGATGTTGTGGTTGCACTTTGTGGGGCTGCAAAGGCAGCGTGGCACGAGCACCAGTGGTGGTAGTGCTCAGTTTGGGAACTCAGTTTGGGAAGGCAACACCTCAAACACCTCCTGGACCAACACAGAAAGGGATGTGTGAGGTCAGACACCCCCACAGAGAGACCATCCCTGCACAGCTCACATGTGACTAATGCAGGGGGACTGGAAATTGGTTTCAAAATCAAATTGGAACAGAAAGGTGAAAAGTGTCCAAAGAGAGAAAGGCTGGGGAATGCTGCCAGATCTGCTTGGCATTTTCCAGGCAGCTTGGTCATGAATTCAGTGTCTGCATCAGTACTCTCTTGTCTTTGTTAGTGCTCTGAAGCACGGTGTCTGAAGCAAAAGTTATTGAATTTTCACTAAACCCTTCCTACATGCAAAGGCTTTTTCTACTTTAATGTTCAAAAAATCCCAGTTGCAGCCACCGTCCCTAGCATGTGCCCATATCTTTTCTCATTATAGGCTGAGGTCCAAAACCAATACGAATTAAATAAATATCCCACTGAGAGCTGTACTTTTGAAAATGGCCTTATTGCAGTACAGATGTATACTATCTAAAACCAGCTTAAATGTTTTATTTTTATATATATATATATTTAAATTAAGAAAATAAAAAAAAATCTAAATATTATCCTGGAAGGAAGTGTATGCACTGGTGGATGTTTGATTTTCATTTTTCTCCCAGCATGCTCTGTCCTTTCATCCTATAATGGTTCTTCTCTATTAATCCTTCTCAAACCCCACAGGTAGAGATGCTTATTGATAGAAGGCCAATGTGTATCTCAGTTTACAAAGGCATATTAAAGGATACAAGTAACATATTTCTCTTGATGTCTTCTTATTAATGCAATTCCACTCAGAACATTTTGGCATAAGAGGCATTGCCAGATGGAAGATAAAACTTCACTTTTATGGGTATTTTAAGGAAGAAAACATTTGGTTTGCATCAGCTCTAAATGAATAATATTTATTGCCCTATGATTTGTATTTTATAAGCAGGATAACAGAAAGCACTGTCAATTACTTAGTATTTTAACAAGGTTTTTTTTAACAAAAAGATTTTCTAACAGCGAGTCGTTTTAAACGATCAAATGCCTTTCAAGCTAAACTGTAATAACCCAAAGTGATGGGTTGTTTACATAATAAAAATAAATAAACACTGACCACAGCTTGGCTGTATTTAAGGATTCTGTCATTTGTTGCCACAGATCCCAGCAGGATTTGGGAGCCCAGCGTGGGAGCATCACACACACATCAAACAGCCCGCGCGGGGCCGGCGCACGCCGGGCAGGAGGGATGGGGCTTTGGGGCTGCTCCTGCCTGGGGCTGGGGGGCAGCACAGTAAATCCTGCAAGTCTCATTTTCCCAGGACACCAGCAGGCCTCCTGAGGCTGCTAAGGCTGATCTTGTGATTACAAAGGATGGTCACCCTCTGATCTCTCCCCATCAATAATTTGATTATGTTCATCCGTCTCCTTTCATGAAGATAATAAAATTCCATGTTTTTTCTTGCATTTCTTGCTTGCCTTGTGCTGCTGATTGTTTTTGGTATTTATTGCCTTTGCAGCCATTAGGTCTGCAAAAAGTGTTCAGTGGATCCAAATGGGTGGCCTTTCTCACTCCAGCACCAGAACCTGCCTGGAGCTTGTGGGTCCCAGAGGCAGCACGTCCCCTGCCCAGCACTAGGCTCATCTCTCTTGGATTTGGCACAGTGGTGTTTGCTTTGCAACACTAGACTTGTCCTGCAACAACACACAGTGGAAATACTCTCAAAATTAAGGCTGAAGAAATAAAAATGTTATTAACCTTTCAAAAGAAGGGGAAGAAGAAATAAATTAAGTTGATTTCAGATTAACTCCTCCTTTAGCACAAGAAGATTTGAAGTTAAGCCCTTCAGGTTGATTGTGCCCTGTCCTGAGTCACACAGGACCTGCTGAAAGGTCTGCAGTGACACCAGTGACAGCAGCACTGGGCAGGACATCATTTCTGAAACCAGTTCTGCACTCCAAAGCATGGTCTAGTCTGCCAAGAGACTTTGGAAGGAGAAGGGGCTGCATTATTATTCTTTCTTCTCTTTTCTCACATAACTTAAGCCCTCTCTAGTCCTTTGTGATCGTACTCATCTTCAGTAATAAAGACATTTACAAATTTTCAGTCCTTGGGACCACACTGAGAATGGTGAGAGCTCCATCCCTGTGAAGGTCTCTGTGTGCTCTGAGATACCTTGAGAGAGCCGCTTTGGTCTGGAGTTGGAACAAGACTTTGGCAAGATAATGAGGGAAAACCTCCTCCTTTTCTGGCCAGAGATGACAAAAGTCCTTGCAATCCTGCTCACCTCGATGACAATCCCTTGCCATTTGCAGCCTGGCCTTGTGGAACCCCCAGGCTAAAGGAGCAGCCTCTCCTGCCTCCTTGGTGTCATGCCAGCAGAGATTCCAAATCCTGGAACGTTTTACGCATAAGCACAAAAATAATTGTCGTGCTCCTCAGGTGAGGTGCACTGGTTCTGCTGGAAGTTTTCTCTGTCTGACCAGGTAGGTGGATATTTGGCTTCCCATTGAGAGGATGGATTTTTCCATTCTCTTCTAATCCAACATCGAGGGCTGGGTGATGGTTCCCATTTTGGAAGAAGGAAAGCAAAAGGAGACCTTGAACAGAGGCTCTGTTAAGGTTCTGTTGAAATAACATAGATTTACTCTGACATATTCCATGGGACTTAATATTGATTTTCAAATAATCCAGAATGCTGTTTTTAAAAACAATTATTGGCAAGGGGAGGCGTTGTTTTTGGAAGCTCTTGTATGTACAGTAAGTCTTTATTTCTGCTTGTTTTGAAGTGCGGCACGTCTTTTAAAAAATGCTGTTGAGGAAACATCTGCTGTCAATTAAGGAGTAACACATTAAGGCATATTAAAGTGCACTCTTATTAGTGTTTCAGCAATAAAAAGAAAGGTTTTCTATTTGAATCATATGTTCTTTAACACATCTGCCATCCATCTGAAACTTGCAAATATTCCTCAGTAAAAACATCTTCATAACTTTCTAAAAACTTAGTAATACATAGCACTATGTTGAAAAAAATCCCTTTATGCACTGAATTCAGGTGATTCTCAAACAGATTATGGGGCTGATGCTGATAGTTTTAGGTAAGAATGCACTGCAGATGCTCAATCCAGACAGTCCCTTTGAACCAATGGGAAAAATAAAATTTAATTTTTCATTTTTATAAAAATGGAAAAGCAGAAAATTCTTCAATAGAAAAATCAGTCTTTTCACACACACACAAAAAAAATGGGTTGGAAAAGAAGCATTTTATTTGGAAAGAAGTTGTTGTGTATTAGGCCAACAGTAATTTCTGTGTGTTAAGCTCCCCTGCTTTGTTCAGAATACATTTCCCACGACACGCTGTGGGCTCTTGTTGTTTAGCAAAGTTGTTGCATTGTGTGAAACCTTGGTCAGATGCATAATGGATGTACAGGTCATGAGGGATCATCCTTAATCTGCTGTGATTTCTGAGTGTAAACTATCCCAGGCTTCAGAAAGGTGTATGAGACTTGGAAGCCGAAGCCACTCAGTAAAAATGTTTGAAAGTATCAATAAACTGAGACAGAAACTAATTTTTTTAGCAGTAGAACCATGGAGATGACTCAGTTACCTGTGAGCACAGGTGAGCATGGTACCAGACCCAGGGTTTAGGTACCCAATGCTCTCTGCATCAGCTTATTGTAAAATGAGGGTGATAGGGCAGACCAAGAGCTGATCATCTTCACCAGTCCTTCCATTCTCTAGGAAGCTCTAAGTATTATTCTTAACATTGGGACATGATATTAAGAAGTGGGATGTGGGATCCTGCCACAAGGACATGATGTGAGTGGTGCAACGCAGGATTTTCTGCACTCTTGGCCATTTCTGGGTGAAAGGCAGGCACCAATGAGGTTTGGCTGCAGCATGGCTTGAGGAAAAGCCTGGGTGGGGAGGGTTTAGGCAGAAAACTGTCTCCCCATGGTGCTGAAGTTACTCCTGTTGGCTCCTCCAAGCAGAACTGAGTGCAGGGACTGATGAGCCCCAGAGCAGCATTGTTTGAAGAGACTCCTTGTTCCACTTATACCTGATCACCTTTAAACTCCTTGAGAAAAATTTCGCCTGGCCCTAGAGGAGGTGGAAGAGAATGAAAACCTGCCTGGAGAAAGAATCAAATGTTTTATTTATTTATTTGATAGCATTTTTATTGCTTTCCTTTTGTTAGGAAATGCCTTAAGCACAGATCCCAAAGCTGGGAAACCACTGAGCTCATTCCCAGCTACTTGATTAATTTTCTTAGTGATACCTGGGAAATGATTGCTACTGCATGGGTCAAAGCACCAGCCAAGAAGCAAAGGAGATTTCCTATTTCTGCATTTTTAAGGAGCTGGAAGCTGTTATAAGTGGATGATGCAGCATCTAATGTTCAGTGATGAATACATCTGCTTGGCTAAACAACAGAAATCTGCCTAATTAGATGCTGTTTGAGACTGACCTGCTTCTGCCACTCCAATATACAGATCTTCTCACTGAGGGATGATACAGCTCATCCCTAGAAAACCACAAATCAAAGCTTGGTCATGTCTGCCTTCTAACAGCAAAAGGATTGTTTCTATTTTCCAGAGCTGCAGGGGGAAGTTTGCTGGAGGTTCAAACTACAGAGGGCAAAAAAAAGGGAAATGTAACTTTCATTCAGAGCTCACATACTAAATGCTATTTGACTGTTCAGCTGTGAGCAGAAAGCAAACTTAGGAACAAGTGCAAAAAGTCTGCTGGGCTTCTGAGCTGCTGAGAACTACTGACTTACTTATGGGGAGACAGTGTGAAGCTGACTTATGGCAAGGGTGGCCCAGCTTCAAAGCCTTCTGAGCTTTCCACTGCTCCTTGTGGGATTTGGACTCCCAGGTCCTGCCCAGGGCTGGATTTCTTTCAAAAGTGCTAAGGAGGAGCAGTCAGAGCTGGAACTAAAGGTGATGGATACAGAGTGGTTGACTAGGGATCAGATTCAGAAAAGCATGTAACAGTAAGACATTGAATCTCCTGGGGAAAAGGCCCCTGGGCATAGCTTGGGTGATTGTTTCTACTCTTCACTAGAGAGATGGGTGCTGCTTTCAGGGGCAGCTTTTCTGATGGGCTCAGAAAAAGCTACACACCCTCCTCCAAAAAATCCCACAATGTCAAGTTCTTACACTGGAAGCTATGATGATGCTCTTCATTTTCAAGGTTTGCAGCTACCACTGTCACTTAACAAACCTTGAAGTCCCAGCTTGGAAGGCTCTGCCAGGAGTCAGCAGGCACTGCATTATTTCAGCTCTCCTTCAGCTGCCCTGCCAGTGATGAATACAGTTTAATTACAAAAGCAGAATTTCTGTCATTTCTCTCAGCATGGCTTCTATTGGGGAAGATTAAACATCAGCCAAACATTACTGAATTACCTTTTTAAACCTATTATTTCAACGTGATTAACTTCTCTTCTTTTCATTTAGCTGTAAGCAAAATCTTGTTTACAAGGCAAAAAAAATGCATTTGCTATAATATCGGCAATAATAATAAAAATGAACATCACAGGGAAATAATTTATGTGTAAACCAGCATAAAAATGTCATTGATGCATGAGTTTCCTCTTCAATTAATAAAAAGGAGGAAATATTTAAAAACAATTTATCAAGGTAATTCATACAGTTCATATATCATGCACTCACAAAGTCTGTATAGTATCCATTCCACAAATAGCTCTGCGACCTGGACTCTTGCACAGATGCTGGATTCCTTTAGGTGACCTAATTTGGATCAGCACAAGACTTTGGCTGTGCAGCAAATCAAGATCCTAGGTCAAAATACCAACAAAACTGTATTAAAACAGGTGACAATTAGTGCTGATTGGATAATGCAAAACAAATGAAAATACAGTTGTCAATCATTCTGGCTTCATTTTCTACTTGGTATTGAGGTTGTTTTCACCACCCATGAACCCAGGTGATCTGTTCAGAAAGACTAAAACATTATCTCTGCTATGTGAGGAGTTAGTTTCAAAGTGGTCACAAGGATAACAAAAATCATGGAATGATGGAATGATTTGGGTTGGAAGGGACCTTAAAGCTCATCCACTCCCACATCCTGCCATGGGCAGGGACACCTTCCACTGTCCCAGGCTGCTCCAAGCCACATCCAACCTGGCCTTGGACACTTCCAGAGATCCAGGGGCAGCCACAGCTGCTCTGGGCACCCTGTGCCAGGGCCTCAGCACCCTGACAGGGAAGAATTTTTTCCTAATATCCAATCAAATCTTCTCTCTTTCAGTTCAAAAGATTCTCATGTCCTATTGGTGGGAGAAAACTTGCAAGGATGTGTAGTGGCAGACTGGACAAGGGTGAAACTGAAACCTTGTCCTTTGTGCAGAGCTGGCACTGGAAAACCAGATGGCTTTGTAATCACATATGGAAGTGAATTCATGTTTAGAAGTTTCCATATTGAAAAAAGTGATAGAATACCTATGCTGAACAGAAATATTGACATTGTCAACTATATATTGAACTCTCTCCATTGGTTTGTGGCAATCTGAGTAAGCCTTTTCCATTAATTACATCCTACAAAGAAATGGGGGACCTTCTTGCACTTGGCACTCTTTAATTTACCTTTTACATCAGTATCTGGTGTTCCCTTTTGAAGAGATACAGTCTTATTTAAAATTATTTCCCTGCTTTCTAATGTATTTGCTATCTGAAAAGCATCTACAATGCTTTTCAAGGAAAGGCAGCAATATCATTTGTTTACTTGTCACTTTTCTTGTTTTTCAGAATTGTCCTTAGGTAAATGTGTGTGAAATTATAATTGCTAGAAAATGACAGTCTGTAAAAGTGACTGTATCCTTCCAGATGATGTGTTTGGCCCTAGGACTCAACTACAGGAACAACTTCTCTGTATCCTCTTGGGTGTTGTGCAGAGGTATCCTCTCCTCTCCCCTGCCCTGGAAGGAAAGGAGGATTTAGAGCTAATTGATCATATTTTTTTTTCCTGGTGTTGTAAAAAGGAAGAACAAGGTGTGAATAATTTGGCACATAGCATATGGAAATCATGCAAGATGTTATAATTCCTGCTTGCTCTCCCAGACCCATGAACCAGCATTCCCAGCACTACCAACAGTGACTGAGGGGCTTGGGAACAGCTGAACCCTGAAAATCCAGTTGGATTTGGTTCAGCACCTGAAAGGAGCAAAGGACACTTCTGCAGGAGTGAGGAGCAGATGGGTTATTGGAGATGAGGCTGCTCCCGTGGAGCTGGGGTGTTCCCTTGCTTTCTCCCACAGCCTGGCAAGGCAGGCTCCTGGGAGCTGCAGGTGGAGGGAAGTGCTGCCTCACATAGCTGGGATGTCTCTGGGAGGTGTGAGAAACCTGATCGTTTCTGTTTGCTGAAGCTGCTTGTTCACTCCCTCAGGGGCTCGACGAGGTTCCGGGGATATCATATCCTGCCACCTGGGAAGGCTTCTCATCCCACTGGGAAATTTAAAAAAAATGCAGAAAACTAACATGATATTAAGCAGAACTTTGGACTTAGAGAGGAAGGAGAGAAATCATGTCTGTAATTCCCTGACACTCTGCAGCAGCTGTGGGTTTTGCAGGCTCGCTTGCACCCCGAGAGCAATCCTGCAAGCCCAGCTCTGCTCTGCAGGGACAAGGCTGCTCCAGCTGAGCTGTTGGGTGTAAACATCCCAGGAAACAGAAACCCTTGGCTAGCCATGGCCACCGCTCGGTTTCCCTCTTTCCTGGCTTGCTGGGACCTGCCAGTGCAGTTAAACACCATTTTTATGTATTGCCAACTCTATTGCTAAAACACTGAGTGCATTTAAGTGAGTGAGTCCCTGCTGCAGATGGATTGCACAGACAGTGCCCTGTCCATCTGCCAAGCTCACAGGGAAAAACCACTTGCAGGTATTTCATCAATTGCTCACAAACTCCTTCTCTTACATTTCTCTTTTCATTTCTTCCTTGCTCCCTGAAGATGCAGGTCTCACCCTGGCCCAGGACTGCTGGTCTGTGGGTTTGCCTGGTGAATTTGGGTGCTGATGGGCTGGTACTTGGTTAAGGGAACATCAGGGTGCACAACCTGAGTAGGGGTAGATGTTTTCCATCTGGAGGAGCTTGAAATATTTTCTGTGCAGAGAAAGAAACACGGCACAAAACATTTTTCCTACTTCTTCCTTTATTCTGAGTCCCACCTGCCTATCACTGAGCTGTGTTTTGGAGCTACAGATGGACTTCCTTTTACTGTACAGCAAACAACAGCATTAGCAGATTAGAAATTACTCAGCCTGACGTTTCCCAACCTAAACTATGACAAGGGTAAGAAGGCAAAGTGCTCTGAGCCTCTGCTCTTTGCTTCATGTCCAGCCAGTTTGTCTGTCAGTACCTCAAACAAGCAGCTTTCAGTTCCTGGACTGGGAATATCAATCCTTCCTTCCCCAAATGCTAAAGGATTTCTTCTCTTCCAAGGCTTCTGCTAGCCAGGATTTTAAAAAGTGGCATTAAATTTTGCTGTCCAGGGAAGGCACCTGTCCCAGGGTAGTTATTTTTAGCAGCAGAGCTGACATCCAATACGGTAGCCCCAGTTTTAAAGTTGGCCATCTTCCTCTCCCTGTGAGTTATGTTTTGCTTCAGTGTGATTAACTGTAGTTAAAAAATGAGCTTGGAGGGCATATAAACAGGAGAGCAGAAGGGTTGCTTGGAAGCATAAATCACATAAATATTAAATGGGAAAGTACATCCAAATTGGTACTTGTTTGCTCAAAGCTGTTTAAATTAAGGGAAATATCATCCCTTCTCAAGAAAGAGAGTTCATGATTTCCTCAAATGAGACCTAAAAAAGCAAAGACCTAAAGTAACACTCTAGAGCCCAAAGCACCACCAGCACAGCAAAAGCAGGTCACTTCCTGGCTCCCTCTTTGCTCTCCTCATGGTGACACAAGGAAGGACTGTAGCCATGAGACAAATGATTTAGGAGTCCACCTCAGCAAAAGGTCACAGCTGGACACCTCTGTCTCCCCATTTTCTGCATCTCAGCCTCATGGCAGCAACAGAAAGGAGAATTTTCTTTCTTGTCTTGAACATGAATTGGTCTTTTAATACCCTTGCTCTTGCTGGCAACTCTTGAGACCCCAACACCAAACTTTTGAGATTTGCAGTATGCCACTGGGTTGATGAGGAAAAAGACTTGTATTTTTCTTTTCTCAAATTCCAGTGAAAACACAGAGGAAAAATCAGTAGAAATAAAAATTTTCAAAGCCATTTTTCCTACAATCCAAGTGTTCTATAAATTCACGTCATGTGCCCACCTCCCTTTGCCCATGAGGAAGCTACAGCTGGGGTATTCAAGACCACGTGTGTATTTTTCTGTGGCCACACAGGGAGGTTTCCATCCCAAAGCAAGCTCCCAGTGGAATAGGTGCTGCAGAAAGAGAGCCCCTGCCCAAAGCTGTGATAGTCCACGTGTTTGGGAGCAACATGAGCTTGAATTATATCTAGCCATGAAATTATTACTAGCCATGGAACAGGCACCACTTTTTGTTGGTGGTGAAACCCTTGGTGATAGCACTGCATGCTGCAGGGTTTGCTCAAGGAAAGACTTATTCACCTGTGAAACAAATGGCTGTTTTGTTTGGGTAAAAGTATATGCTAGGAACACGCCTCTCTGCATCTCCCTAAAGCAATATCTCATCTTCCAGCTATGATTCAACGCTTCCCTAAGTGTGCTGGCAGCACTCAGTCTGAAAGGTGATACTGCACCAGGTTTTCCAGCTCTTCACCTGGCCAGCGTCGCTCACATCTCTCCTCCACCATCAGGGCTCTGAATAATGTTCACTGCTGAATGCTCACATGATTTTTCATTAGCCCCTTCTGTTGGCTTCGTGTCCTTTTTGTACACATAACCAAAATGCATTAACAGTTTCCAGTAGGTCCATTAGGATTTTCTCCCCAGTCTCCCTGGCAAACATGAGAGCATTATCACAGGCTCAGATTTTGTTAACCCCTCCATATGCTGAGCATTTCTCCTCCTCCACTGCCTTCCATGTTTCCTCCTGCTTACCCTGCTGAGTTTTCTTTACAGTAATTATTAGTGGGGCTGGGTTTTTTTTCTTCTTCAATGACACAAAATGAAAATGCATCGTTTGGGGGCTTGCTTTAATTAGGCATTTTATATAAAATCTAGTATTGCATCTTTATATAGAACCTGCTTCAAAGAAAACAAGAAAGAATGTTGGATTGCTCTTCTTAAGTTCTAAGTTTTTCACTGGCTTTACCCATTGGTAGATTAATTGATGTTAAACCAGGCATGAACTTGGTCTGTAATATTTTTAAATATTAAAAATGAATCAAATTATTCCAAGAAAGCAACTCAGCAAAATCTGCTTGGGAAGACCTCAGGCAGGGATAGGGCAGGGTTTGTTTCTCTATTTCTTCAGTCCATTCGGGGTTTGACACTGACTCAGGTGTGGGCTGAAGTGTCCAGCACATCTGACTAAAGCAGTCCAAGCTCCTCCAGCAGCTGGTTGTGAGATATGTTTAAAAGAGTGGTGGCTGGGACCTTGCACTGTGCTGTTCCAGGCATGGCAGTGTCACAGCCCTGCTCAGTGACAGCCACACCAAACCTGCACCAAGAAAATCCTCTGGTGTTTGCTTTGAGAATGCTCCAGTCTTCCATTTGTGTTGCCTCCTGTTTCAGGGCTGGGGGAGATGCCTTCCAACTGCTGAGCCTCAGGCTTGTGAAATATTAGATGGTGAAGCTAAATGTGTGTTTATTTTAACAATAACAGCTCTACATGAGGGGAACCCCTGAAGGACTCGTTGGGCAGGACTGTGAGTGGCTGTAGCCGTGGAGCAAGCGAAGAGCAGAGCCCAGCCCAGGCTCGGAGCCCAGCCCAGGCTCAGCTGTGCTCACGGGGCAGGGATTGGCACTGCCCACTCAGTACCAGCCAGGCCATGCCCTGCTTTCTGATCCCAGCACCTTGTCAGTGCCAGTGGCACTTGATGCCAGCGTTTCTCTTTTTTTTTGTTCAGCTTAAATTACAAACTCAGCCCTGGGCTGCTCACTATCGTCAGCCCAAGTGTGCAGAGAGATACTCCTGCAGCTCCACAGCTCAGCTTGGGATGCCAAACCCACCCAGCAGCTTTCAGAGCTTTGACTGAGTTTGGACCCCTCTCTTATTTTCGTTACTTAACCCAGAGTATTACAGCTGAACTTCAGAGCCAGCTTCACAAGCCTCCCCAGGTTGTTTTTGATCAACCCAGCCTATGAGAGGAGTTCTAAAATTTTACTCAGAGAAGGGAAAATTTCCAAAAGAAATGGATGTCAGATTTGCTGTGCAGGAGCATCCAAAAAACTTGGCTGTCTCTCTGGAGTTTTTCTAGCCCAAACAAACTGTCCTCTAACGTGGAAAGCAAGTTATCCCAAATGCCAGCTGGATTAGGAGCAAGAATACTCTCTTGGGTGGTGTAGTTCTGGCCTAAGTCAGCAGCCACGAGCTCAAAGGTGATCATTTTATCACCTCATAAAAATTTTGGTGAGAGCCAAGGCCCTGGACAGAGGCAATATTTCATCATTTCCTCAAATGGAAAAAGCTGGAGGGCCACAGTCATTCCCCTGAGCTGACCTCCTGAGGGCCAGGGGAGCCCAGATCCAGCTCTGGGCGCCACGTGCCACCAGTGACATGGGACACAGGGGACTGCAAAGGGGAATGGGTACAGGGCTACAAAACTGGTGCTGAGAAAGGGCAAAGGTTTGGATTTGGGCAAGGTGGGAAGAGGAAAGGAGGGCTGCAGGGGACAGTGAGGTGCACAGGGTGGTGGCATCCCTGATGACTGTCCTCTAACCTGTTGGAGGAGGCATAAAGAAGGAGATAATTATTTATTGTCTATGTCCTGAGGGAAAGAAAGAGAAGTCATTGAGCTAAGTCATGGCAGATATATACTGGGGCCTTACACCAGTTAAAGGTTTGGAATAATCTGCCTGTGGAAGTTGTATGCTCTTTTTCAATGAGTTTTTAAAGAAAGGCCTTCCAGAAAGGACACAGCTTTGTCCTGCAGTCAGGGCAATGCTGAGCCTTCTGGTGCTCAGCTCAGAAAAGACAGAAGGAAATGGGGATATTTCATCTTCCCAGAGGCCAAGGTGGAAACAGACCATCGTGAGTGCCCAGGTGGGACTGAGCCCTTTTGCCCCCTGTATCTCATTCAGATTTTTTTTTAATTTTTGTTATTTTTTTAAAATTTTTTAGCACACAGGCAAGAGCTTTTGCCTCTCTTCTACCAAGAAACAGAGCAGATATTTTACTGAGCTGAATTTGCATCTTTTACCAGTCCCTTCTATTTGCATCCTTTCCTCTTTGGAGAGACTAAAGCTGGAGTGTGGGACCACCAACTGCAAATTATTATTTTATTAACTGTGCCGTAAATATTTTTTTTTGCAAGAAACCTGCAGCTTCTTATTGATCTCAGCTCACCTTGCCCCCACCCAAGAGGACTGAGTGCTGCATGAATAATACAGCACTGCAAACAGGACAGGATCAGAGACTTCAATAAGAGCGTAATCTAAGTAAAAACACTGGATCTGTCTGTTTATGGATCTAATAAATTATGTTGGATTTGTGAGGTTATAAATCCAAGCTGTCCAGTAAACCCAACAACTAATTTGTCAGTCGCTCGTCTAGCAATCTGACTCTCCCTTGCAATTGCTCACCATGCAGATAACAAGGTGCCTTACAAATCTCTTGGTTAAATGTCATTTGTTTCAGTGCCATAACATGCTATGGATCATTGCTCACACACAGTAACCCAATTATATTAACCTGTGCAGCAATATGGAGTAATGACATGACATTAATGCGAACTCTTCAGAGCTTTCCAACAATTTGGTCTTTCCTCTAAAGGGGTTTTTCTCCTTCAGCATCTCTCTCCTTCTTTCCTCCCTTCCCAGTGTTTAGAGACAGAGCAGCATATCTACCCAAACACACCTAAAATCATCATAATTTCCCAGATAGCTGGAGCTATTTCACAGCTTGGGACGTGGGGCTGAGCTGTGTTACTGGTTGGAAATTCCCCAAATCACGAGTGTCGCTGCTCCTTGGGCTCTGACTTCTCTTTGGCATTTTTGTAAGAATACCTTTGGAACACAACCCCTTACACTTTGTCTATGCTGATCATGTGTTCCCACAGTAGTGGAGGAATACAGCACTTTTAAAATGCACACGTGAAGAAACCCAAGCCTGTGGAAAGGTGAAGCTGTTCTTTTCCAGTGTCAGAGGGAAAGCTGGCTAAGCAAGTGCCTTGGCTGATCTGCCTTCTGATTGCACTGCTGCAAGAGACACTGAGTAACAACACCAAGACAACAAGATAAATTTGATAAAATCATGTTCTTCAGGCCGCCTGGCTTCTGCATGAGGGCATAAAACTAGGGAAGGGGGTATTTTATAATAATAATAATCAGAATTCTACTTGTTTTTGAGAAAAGGCAAATGAATGTTGAATTGTGCTGAAAATTTTCTTCATTCTTATTGCTGAGAGAAAAAGCCTACTGCCTCGTTTCCCTGGCTGTCACTGAAAAAATCTCCAGAGTGCTGTAGAGAGGGTGCAAGAGGGTAACCAGCCAGTTTGGAGAGGGATGCAGGTCCCATGGAAAGACGTGAAGGATTTATAGCTCTGTCTCATGGTTGTAGCTGTTTTCCATCATTGCAGTGTAGTGGGGGGAGGAGAGGGGACAGATGCTGATCTTTTGGTGACCCTTCACTCTCCAGCTGGTGTCACCACAAGTGGAGTAATGTGCCCACAGCAGCCTGGGCTCAGAACCTGTCCCTGTGTTTCTGTGTATTTATGGCTTTTTTTGGCTTCTGCAGGGAGGGCGAGTAACCCCATCGTAAGCACTGGGCTAAACTTGCTGATATCAGCTAAACCCAGCTTCTTCCTGCAGGAAGAGTTTCAGTAAGTAAAGAAATAAAGAGGCTCATCTATGACAAATCTTACCTGACACAAACATATTTTGATCAGCCCAACACAATCCGTAACAGGCGCATCTAAATATTATGAAGAAATATGCAGTGATCAGCTCCAAATCCAGGGCCTGAAATGTATACTGGCTAAATTCTTTCCATTGTGCTGTTAAATGCATCCAGCTGTCCATACGTTACAGTTAAATATACTGTACTATAAAGCTGAACTGAGAGTGGAAACTATTAAAATAAACCCAGCTATTTCCCCATTCCCCCTCTCCCTCCCAATCAAGTATATTTTAGTTGGGGAAGGAGGAGAGTTATAACAACAATAATTTGATGTGGTGCACAGCAGTGTTAGGGAGAATGTGGCAGGAAGTGGGAGCAGCACCAATGTGATGGGCAAGGAAAAATGGGAATGAATATTCTGGGTGACTTCAGAGGGGGCAAAGGATTCTCCTTATGAGGAGCAAGCAAAACCCTGCCTGGCTGATTTTGCCATGCATAAAAGAGATAAATGGGAAAAGGCAGAGAGAAAGAGTGATGTGGTTGGTCATGGATGAAGGGGGAGGTTGTAGAGCTGTGATCATCTATCTCATAAAGGAACAAAATGGTTTTTATCCTTCAAAAGAGCTTTGGGGTCTATGGGTTGCTAAGTGTGTCCCAACACCTGATTTTGTTTGGCTCCTTATTTATCATTATTTTGTCACTAACTGCTGAGGAAAAAGCAGAGGTAAAACAGCAAGAATGTAAACAGGAATCACCTTCAGTTCTTATGGACAGTGCAGGTGCCTGTCCCATGTTTCAGGGTTAGAATACCAAACTGAAAACTCTCTTATCCAGAGCCTTGAGCAAAAGGAACATGGCAGAAAAGCAATAGCCTATGAAAAATTAGCTTTTTTCAAACTAACTTTCACCCCATTTTTCTAAGGAAGAGAGGCTTGTCTTATCTATCTGACATGCAATTTCCATAAATTTTTCCTATTTTGGTTTTTCAGTCAGCAGAAGACAGATACCAAACACAGTGCTCCTGCTGAGGGAAAGACAATTAGAGCTCAGTCCTATCTGTTTAGAGAGGTTGCAGCCAGGTGACCTGTTGGGCCACTCTCCCACCCCAAGAGCCAAAGGGTGCAGGAGGAATGGCTGCAAGGCAGATCAAGCCAAACCCTCACACATTGCACCTCTTTTTGCCACTGTGCTTAAAGCACTGCCCCCACAGAGCAGGGAATCTCCTGGTCACCCTGTCGCTGCAGGGGCACAGAGGTCCCCAGCCTGTGGAGGTCCCTGGCAGCCAGAGGGGGAGTCTTGTTCTTCAGACAACAAACTCATTCCACTCTGCAGGACTCCACTGGATCCTGCTTCTTCATTTCACAGTTTTTTCATTTCAGATATTTAATTATGTGTGATTGTGTTGGCTAACATGCTCGTTTGGAAACACAAAAGAAAACAAATCTGGACAGCAGGGAAGGGAAATGTGGCTGTGAGCAGCAGTGTGGACTGGTGACAATGCCCTTAAAGTGATTTTCCTCTTCTTGAATGTGAGTGTGTGTTTGCTCTAAATTATTGCCCAGATGAGGTGAAGGTTCAGGTTTAAACACCCTGGCCAAGAAAGAACAGATCAGTTTTGTCCTCCAGTCCCTCTCAGTGAGTAAAAAAATGTTAAACCACAAAAGAAAGAAAAAGGAAGCTGTTTCAGCATCACTTTTCCAACACTCCAGATGCTGCTCTGTGATGGGTTTGAGATTTATGCTGCTGTAGTGCAAACACTGACTGCACCATTCCTGTTTGCTCTGCTGGATGCAGTGAGGACATCAGGACACCATCAGCCAGAGCATTTACACCTTGTTAGGGCTGGGAACCACATGCCTTCACATGCCTCATTTTACCGAACTCTGTGGATCCAAAACCATGAAATTCAGAGGTGGAAGTGTAGCTTTGCTCTATTCTTATGGAATCACTTGGAAATTTTCTTTGTTTCCTTTTATTCTGGTCAGAAAATTCCAAAGCTGTTTTTCTAAATATAAACTTTTGCCAGAAAAAATTCCTCTCTATAAACAAATTTATGCATAACAAGAACATCCATCTCAACAGCAATTTTCAGATTATAAACAGACCTTAGTTAAAGGCAATGGTCTTCACTTTGAAGGAGGATGAAAATAATGTCTGGGTTGGCTGTCAGTAGGATGAGAAGGGGTAGGTTTAATATTCAGCAAGCAAGAATTAGATGAAACCCTAAGAGCAAGAACTGAGTGCTTCATACAGAGCAGTTAGGTGCAAACCTTCGTGGGCTCTTCATGCACTAAGTACATGTGATTGTGTTTCCTGCTCTGCTGATGTCAGTCAACAAGGTGATTTTCCTGTACCATTAAGTAATCCACTTAAGTCCCCAGATATTTCATGCTGTGCAGCTATCTTGTTGCTGTTTGTCCTCTTGGCAGCTCAGGCAGCAGCACCACATATCTGAGCCCTTGAGCATGTCTGTGTGGGGACTCACTCTCCAGTGCTGTGAAGGTCAGGGCCTCCCAAGGTGTCAGTGACAAAGAGAGGACTGTGCAGGAACCTCCTGGGCTCAGGAGAGGGGTGGGTGACACAGCTGCCCATAGGGATGCACGTGTTGGCACAGAGAGCATCCCAGCTGTTGAGATTTTGCCAAAAAGGAGAGGAAGGTGGAGGGAGATGTTTCTGATAAGAGATGTCCAGCTTATCTCATCGACACTTTGCTTTGGCATTTTTTAAAATAGCTGTTCCTCTGTCACGTGCGTTTGGGGTGCACAGGAATAGCAAAATCAAGTCATGTTAAAATGTCCTGGGATCACACCAGCAACAGCTTTTGTAGCTCTGATGGCCTCAAACCCTTCTCTCATGTCATGCACTTGAGATGGGAGTGCAATGTGCTATTTGCCAAGTGTCAGCTTTCAGGAGTGCTTGGTATCAGCCAACAACTATCAAAAGGCAAATTAAAGGTGAACTAGAGCAATCTGTGCAGTGGAGAGTGTAAATATGGGAGATAAGAGGGTTTTGATGCCAATCCAAGTTGCTTCTTCCACTCTCTCTCCTTACTCCCTGGTTTTTATATATGTATAAAAGCTTTTCAAAAGCCATTTCTACTGCTATCTTCTTATCAGCTCTACATTTTCCCCCCACTTGCCCACTGACTCCCCTGCACACTTTATTTGATTCTTTCCATAGCAGAGGTTTCAAAATAAATGAACTCACTTTGCACTTCCACAGCTGGTTTTGATCCAGTGATTTCCAACAGCTTCATGGAGGAGCTTTCAGCACCTTAGAGAGATGAGAAATTCACTCTTTTACAGCCCAGGGCTGCAGCGCCCCGGGGGAGTCATCACAGCCTTCCACTAGGCAGGCACTTACACCTGTGAACACAGAATTTTACTCTGCCTTTGAAGCATTTTGCTCTCTCCTTGCTGAGGAATGGGGCACCAGTTTAGCAGCTCAGGAACATGAGAGGATGTGCCTTGATGTGCAGCAGCCCAGAGGCAGCCTGGAGGAGCCCCCAGCTCTTCCACCACTCTGTTCTGTCAGGAAACCTCCCCTTCTCATTTCCCACCCACCCGTGTCAGATGTAGGAAGAACAAAGCAGTGCCCATGCCATCCATGCCAGGCTGGGTTTTTAAGAGTATGAAGAGGGTTGGTGACTGATTCCCATGGAAAATATGTTGCAAATGGACATTTAATGCTCCCTGGCTCCGCTGACAGCCTCATCCCTGGTGGGTTGATGGCCTTGGGTTCTTTCCCTTCCCAAGCTTGATACAATTGTTTTATAAAAGCTTCATGGCCCACCCCATGACTATCTTTCACCAGCTTTAACATCCTTTTTGGTGCAGGTCTTGCAGCATTTGCTAGACTTAAGTAACTTGACAGAGTGAGGATTGTTGGTCTTTGCTCAGGCAGTAGGTAAATAAAAGCCTGGTTCCCTTTTGCTCTGCTGAGAGCAAAATGATGCACTGACAGAGGGCACAGTCCATATTCACCTCCCTTCATCCCTCCTGTTGGTCATTTCCTCCCAAACGTGAGGATGCCCCTCTCACTCCCTGCTGAGGACACCACCTGTGCAGTAAATGCTGTGAGGGGGCAGGTGGGCCACTGGCAGCACTCACACCACTGCTTTAGAAAGGCACAGGGTGGAATTCCAGAATGTGGAAACCACTGGCTTTTCCCAGACCTGCTGCTGCCCCTCAGATCACCTTGGAACAAATATGTGCCTATCCTTATTCCTCTTCTCTTCCTCTTCCCATTTCTGTTCCTGATCCTGTTCCCATTCCCATACAAATACCTGCATGCCCTGCTTGCCCTCCCATTCCCACATTACTTAATTTCTAATTTACTGGTGAATTTCTGCAATTAAAAAAACAGCCTGAGGGCAGAGGCGAAGCCACAGGGTGATATTTGCAGGTGAATGTAGTAAAGCCCTGCAAACTTTGTGCCCATCTGAAATCAAACACCTCCAGACCAGATTTCTGGGGACTCCATGTGATGGCCATAAGCAGTCTGAGATACTCCACATTGACCCTGGTGAACTCCACAGCTGACAGGGACAGGCTGCTGGCAAAATATTTTTTTTTAATTGTTTTTTTTTTGCCAGTGTAGCTTCTAATGCCTCGCTGGAGGTCAGCATTTGTAAGGAGATGAAATCTCTGATGTACTTAACTCTGCAGGCAGACCACTGCTGCCTACTGACAAAGCATTTCTAAGAAAGATTAGGGTTTTGGTACTCTTTAATTAGGGAACCAGGGAGAATTAGAGGCGTGACTGCATCCAGGAGCTGCCAGAGAGCCCTCTCTTGTCTCTAATGTGGGAACAATTTCAGAGGATTTTGTCCTGAATGTGGATTCAGAAGTTAGTCCCAAAACAACAATTATAGATCTGCTCATGACAACAGATAAACTGGGAGATAAAGGGATTTATAAGAGCTGTTTCTACCTGCAGTGACACTATCCAGGGAGAAGTTTTTCTGTCCATAAACATTTATCTTGCAGCCCAGACCCACCAGCCAAGTCCCCAGCTGGATTTGCTGCCCTGAGTCCAGCACAGCTCCCCTGGCTGCCCCCAGTGCCAGGCACAGTGAGCACAGCACACTCAGCAGCTGTTTAGCTCCTGGGTGTTCAAATGCTCTGAGCAGCTATCAAACCCTCTGGTTTATCACTGCTTTGTGGCTGAATTGCAAACCCATTTTTATCCCATTTAAAGTCACTCTTGTGCCTTTTAAACAGTAAGTCACCTCTGCAAAGCCCCATTCTGGCTCCATATGAGGGGATCAAGAGAGAAAGAAGGAAGGTACTGCCACTTCAGGGCAAAAAATCCTAAAATAAATCCCAGACTGATGCAATTGGCTGGGGTGCAGATTCCTGCTGTCCACCTACACAAGCCTCCTGCCCTTGACGGATTGATTTTGCCTATCTACCAATTCTGTGGATGTTTTTTGCACAAAACCAGAGGGAAGCAGTCTGCAAAAAGAGCTGCTGTCACTGGGAAGTTAGTCATTAACAGCCAAATGTCTCCCAGATAAGACAGAGATGCTGCAGCCTCTCCCAGGTTTGCATGTCATTAGAGAAGGATGTTGTGATGTGACAGACACAGGGATTTAAGACAGATCTTTTCCTTGCCCAGGGTCCCCCGTGCTGCTGTGGTGTTTATACAGGATCACTGAGCTATATCAAGCATTCAGTATGAAATGCATGAAGTACTATCCACATGCATCACCCGTCAAGAAAGATTAACTTTTCACTGCACAGCAGCACAGCAATACTCCCAGGGCAAAGAAGGGCTGCCCAGACAGAAATCCTCCTTTTTCTCCCTCATTCCTCTCATTAAAGCTGTGGCTGGCTGATGGGAAAGGCTTACCTAGCACAGGGATGAACAGCCAGGAGCTAATTTGCTTCAGGAATTGGCTCTGTTGCAGTTCTAGACAGAACAGTGGTTTGATGGCACCTTAACAGTGTTTAAACCACTTTGCTGAATCAAGTCTGAGTCCAGAATTAGATAAAAAACATAACTGACCTGGAATTTAATGTCACTAGTTTCACACTGTAGCAGCCCCTGGATGGATAAGCAGGGGCTGTCCCATCTCTTTGCCCTTATCAGGGTGCCAGAGCCAGTCACAACCTCATGGCTTAACCATCAAGGGGTCAGGATTCCCCTTAGGCCCCGAATTTCAGCTGTAAACAGGTTTGCCACTGTTGTCCTTGTGGATATAAGTTGGTTAGCTCCAAGTCCACAGCTGGGTTTGGTGTCCATCCCTGTGCTCACAGTGAGGGTGGTCCAGTTCCCAATCCTGCTGGGAGCATGGGCATGGACAGCAAACCCTGCAGTGGGCTGGAGCTCCCACATCTCCTGAGAGTGTGGGGATGGACAGCAAACCCTGCTAGGGGCTGGAGAGCAAACCCTGCTGGAGGCTGGAGCTCCCACATTCCCTGGGAGTGGACAGCAAACCCTGCTGTGGGGCTGGAGCTCNCTGGGGGCTGGAGCTCCCACATTCCCTGGACAGCAAATCCTGCTGTGGGCTGAACTCCCACATTCCCTGGGGCTGGACAGCAAACCCTGCTGGGGGCTGGAGCTCCCACATTCCCTGGACAGCAAATCCTGCTGTGGGCTGGAGCTCCCACATTCCCTGGGAGTGGACAGCAAACCCTGCTGGGGGCTGGAGCTCCCACATTCCCTGGACAGCAAATCCTGCTGTGGGCTGAACTCCCACATTCCCTGGGGCTGGACAGCAAACCCTGCTGTGGGCTGGAGCTCCCACATCTCCTGAGAGTGTGGGGATGGACAGCAAACCCTGCTGGGGGCTGGACAGCAAACCCTGCTGGGGGCTGGACAGCAAATCCTGCTGTGGGCTGAGCTCCCACATTGCCTGGGAGTGGACAGCAAACCCTGCTGTGGGGCTGGAGCTCTCCCCCACACCATCTGAGGAGGAGCTGAACCTCCTGGTCCCGCTGTGTCCCACGACATCCCTGCCATCCCCCACTGACCCCGCTGGGAGTGTTTAATGGGGTGCTTCAGGGCAGGGTTAGTCTGAAGAGGTTGCCACATTCCTTCTCCTGGGCCATCACCCCACTCAAGAGCAGTTTTTTCCTCTCAGGTTCAGCAGAGGAGGATGGTCTGCTGTCACTGCTCTGCTCAGCATTGCACATCACCTTGTTTTAAACAAGGCAGGCAGCACCCATGAAACCAAAGTGCTTCAAACAGCCTGGGGAGGAGGGGCTCACATGGCTGGTGGCTGAGAGTGCTCCAGGAGAAATCAGAGCATCCTCTTTAGAAACACAAGCAAGGCTTGCCAGCAGCACCCAGGTGCTGGCTCCCACTCTGGCTGAGAGCTGATCTGACTTCAGGGATTCTGGTGTGCAAAGAAGGGGCTGCTGAGTCTACATGGCTGCAGTGGACACAAACAAGGAGAAACCACTCACAGCAAAAAGTTGTTTTGCTGTCTCTGGGCCTGGATTTCTCAGAGGAGCCCAGTGAGAGGCTGTGAGATGTTTTTCTCAGTGCAGCAGCTGTGGTTATACCTCCTGTGTATCTCGACTAATCTAACCACAGCATGTTAATGAAACTAGACCTAGGAGTGTACCCAACAATCAATACCAGAATGCACCAATATCATTCACCACAGACCTCATGCTTCTATTTTATATGCTTGTTTCCATTTTGCAGTACCATTTTCTTACACGGAACACCCAAGTGGAATGATTAACTTAACTTTAAAGCTCTAGCAACACATAAAAATCCCCTTCTGGGGGATATTTTAGTGATGATTTGCTGCAAGTAGCCATTAAAACAGTTTAACATGTGGCATTTCAGAGCAGAGCTATAAGCAGAGCCTCGAGTTCAAAGGCTGAGCTGGTGCTGAGCTGCTGCTTCCACAATGAATGTGCTTCTTTCCTCAAGCAATACAGGATGGAAGCAACTTTCCAAAGGGAAGGAAAAGCACTTTGCACTGACAGGAGTTGCAGAGGGAGGGGAGGAGGCAGGGGAAGTTTGCTCTTTGGTGCCCCTAATCCTGTTATCTGTAGAAGCATCACGAAGTGGCAGCACTACAGCTCCTGAAAAAGGCGTGGAAGAAAAGGCTGTGTTCTCCTCACACCCTTCCTCAAAAGTTAAACCCATCCTTTTCTGTGTTATTGTGGGAGCAAGAGCTGCTTCCACAGAGAGCACAAACTGCCTGACATTGATGAGAGGCTTAGATTCCTCACTCACTGCAGTAGAAATGGACACGCTACACTTTGCTGCCAGTCTCAGGAGGGAATGATGATCCTGAGGAACCAGGATGGCTATGCAGAGCAGGGGTCTAGATCATGCTTTTTCTGTGCTTTGCATCTGGAATTTATTTATTCAGAGTAATTCTATACTCAACACAAGGTCTAGTGTTCAGCCTGAGAAACATGGGGCACCTTGGCTCTAAACACCATTTTTCTACTTTATTAGGGGAGGGAGCTCTTCTTTTGTTCACCCTTTTGTAGTTCACCTTAAACAGAATAAGTTCCTCAGACACTACTGCAATCTATTTGTACAAATATAATGCTAAAAATTAAAATGCACTTAGAAGGACAGAGGCAGCTTATTTTTTTACATTTATAATTCCAGCCCAACACTTCAAGTTACAAATCCTCCAGCCTCTGGTATGAGGGCTCAGTGTAAGACACCAACCATCAACATCAGTGTACTTAGCTTGATCTGCCTGGTTCTGGATGCAAACACAGAAATAATGCAATAAACTTCTTTGCTTCAGCCACATAAAAAACATCCCTAACCAAAAATAAAAAAGCTACCACCAAAACTTGACTAATTTTTTTAAAGAAAAAGGCAATTTTTCACACTTTAATAGCTTTCATTCCATGTCTTAATAAATGCATGTTTGTTGATTTGTGTAAGCATGATGTAGGATTCTGCAAATGAATGTAATCTGCAACAAGGGGATAGCTAACCACTAGCTAACACTTTTGAATAATGAATCCCTACTGTATCAGATGGACGCTATTCATAATAATTCCTTGCTTTTCTCATTTTGTCGTGTACAGTAGCGATTAATCAATTTGCAGTGTTATGTCACCCGCAACAAATTGCTAGCACCAAGACAAATTTATTGCTTTATGATAAAAGAACTTGTTTAGGTAGAAATAAATTAAATTTGGGGGTTGTTATTTGAGCCTGATGTTTACATATATGACCCATGCAGCACAGGCCAGCAGAGGTAAGGGTGTCCAATTATAACACGGGGGTTTTGAGGATAGCTCAAAGAGATGCAAAAGCAAATGGTGTGTTTGCACAGCCAACTGGTCCTTGAAGAGTGTGAGTGCTCCTGGGAGCTCCCTGTGCCGTGGCTGGGGCTGTTGAGGAGGATTTGGGAGGATTGTCAGGGAGCAGAGTTGTGTGCTCAGTGTTCCTTTCATGCGAGGATGGTTTGAGGTGCTCTGGGGGTCTAGAGGAGAAGCATCTCCCAGGGCCCCCACAAGCAACACCTTCCCAACTGAAGACAACTGAACTGAACAACATCTTCTCCTCTGAAGATGGTGTTGCTTTGTGGGAAGGGGCTGAGCAGGGGTAGCTCTGCAGGGAAGGTCTGGTCACCTTTTCCTGCAGCCCATGAACCGCCAGCCACGGGCAGCAGACAAAGGTTTGGTGCTGGACACCAAGTGCTCCTTGTCTGCTCCCACTCCTGCAGTGGATGCAGCTTTGGGAGTCCTTCCTGAGGCCCTGGGAGGAGATGGACAGCTTGGAGGCTGCAAGGGCCAATTAACTTCTAGACTCAAAATGCCCAATTTGCTGCCTTTATTTCATATTCTTTATTTATTTTTAGTTTCCTTCAGCCTTTGACAGGCTCCAATCTCATATTAGCTGCTCCTCCATAAATCTTACTTTTGCTCTTGCTTTCTCCTTCCCACTGCTGCAGAAATCACTTTGACTCTTTCCCCTGTGTTAAATGCTGCTGTTACTTCTCTTTCTCTGCTTATTTCTTCCACTCTTGCTTTTTCTCATTTCTCGTACTCCTGACCAGGCATTTTCTGTAGCTCTGGATAATACCTCTCCCTTCCCTGCTACTCCCTACTAATGTCCTTGTCAGACTTCTCCTGAATCATTGCTGCACCATCCCAAAAGATGTTTAACTGAGATTATTCCTGTCTGGAACTGCAAGAATGAGAAAACCAATGTGTCAAATGGTTCCTCCACACTCACTGTGGGCAAAGTGACCCTGAAATCCTGGGAAAACAAAAAGAGAGGAGAGGAGAGGAGAGGAGAGGAGAGGAGAGGAGAGGGATGCTCACTGTCTGGGTGCAGACAAACCTCACAAAGAGCTGTGGTGAGCAGGGAATAAACTTCATCAAGTGCTTGTAGAGGTGTGAGGGCACCAGAGCTCATTCACTGAAATTCTCTCAATTTTTCCCTTTATCTGAGGTGTATAACCCTGTGTGAACATTGCACATTGATCTCACAGAGAGTATCCACACAATTTGAACATAAGTGTGGACAACACCTAAAAAAAAATCATATACTCCTAAAATTCAGGCCAAATGCAAGTTCCACTAACTCTGAGGGTTCCTCCAGATTTTTGCCAGCATAACTGGTCTCAGAGGGTTCTAATGTTAGTCAAGACAGCACAGTAATGGTCTATTAATTAGCCAGTTTCTATCAACACCTGCAGAGCAGTTTTATTACCCATGATGGCAGCCAGCAATCTGCCCTTGGAATCAGGTGAGAGAGTGTTCTGCTTGCTGAATGGCCCTCATCTCTGACAATATCTGATGAAATCAAACCTATCCATACAGCTTTCTTATCCAAGTATTCCCAAACCAGGGTTTAGAAAAAAAATCCCAAATAGTTTATTTTAATATATGAACTCCAGCTGGTTGAAAGCCTCTCACAGCCATATAAGAAAACCTACAGCAAGAGAGTGCCGGAGGGTTCTCTAAATTAACAAAGTTTTTGGTATAAAAGAAGCTCAAATATTATTATTAGGTTTTTAATTGGATTATGACAGTTTTGCTGACACAACCCAACCACAGCAACATCACCTCAGTTACTGTGAGATGTATGTGGTATCCTCTTATTTATGTTCCAGTGAAAGGTGTAATTGGGGCATGTGGATAAACATACCCAAATTGATTTTAAATATCTGGCAATTTAGCACAGGGCTATAAACACCTCAGTGCTTGTTCCCATCTCAGAGCTGCCCCAGCTCCCTGGATTGAGCTGGGTCTGCCCCACACATCTCCCTCTGACTTAAAGCACCTTTCATGCTGCCTAATATTCCCTTTAGCAACACAAAGTGAAACATGAGGTTCTGGATCTCTCTTTGTGTTTAAAAAGTTACATATTTCAAGCATTAACACCTGCAATTTTAATGGATTTCTTTTTTTAAGGAAGAGGGTAACAATAACTTTTAGACTGAAAAAGCAGGGAGAGATTAGTGAAGTACAAAGTTAGAAAATCTCATTTTATTCAGTCAATTAATTGTCAATATTAGGTCCTGTAAAATAAGTAAAAAATATGTAAAGCAGGTTTATCCTTATGAAGATAAGTGCAAAGGGGAGTGTGCTGTGTTGTTCTTCAAGTGAATCAATATTTTGACAAAGCTGATATTTACACTCACACATTTCAAACCCTTTGATGCCCACGTGGGACTTGGCCTCACAAACATGGGCTGCCAAATGCATATTCATTAACCTCAGAACTGGATAATCCAATAAATGAAAGAAAGAAAGAAAAAGAAAGAAAGAAAGAAAAGAAACCCACCCAATGCTCTGCTAGCATGCTTATGGAGTCATTTATTGTAAACATGATCCAAGTGGCTCATTCCAGACGTGCTACTAAAAGCTTAAAAACCACTGGCATTGCTTAGCCCCAAGTCAAATCCTGCACAAAAGAAAGGGCCTTCAGGCCAAGCCAAATGGAAAAAGGGAATTAGAAGGATGTTACTCATTCATTACTGCCACTTTAATCACTTAGAGGTCCAATTAAGTATAAATCATTAGTACTAAGTTACTTTATCCAGGACTCTTCATAGCACACATGACTGGATTTGGAGGGCTCTCGGTGGCTAGATGGAGCGTGAGCTGAAAAAGGCAGTCAGATGTTGGCTTCCCCCCTCCCTTTCCCTTTCCCCCATGCTATGAAATTGATAAATGAAGGCTGCATTCTAGGTGCAGCAGTAATTTCTGTAGTGCAGTCAAGTGCTAGGTCCCTTGTCTCCTCCGAGCAATGAGGCCACTGTCCCCTTTAATGCCTGAGCCTTCCCCTGGGCTGCCGAAGGGCCGGACCAGAACCAAGCACGGTTTCATTTCCATGCACAAATCCCCAGGGCAGGAGCCCTTTATTCATTAACAGATCCGTCCTTTCCCGAGGAAGGAGGCGGAGGGAATAGAAAAGTCAGGGGGGAAAGTGGTTTTCATCCCTTTCCTGGTCTCTGCCTGCTGTTACTGCCTGGATCTCTCCTGAGGAGAAAAGTGACTTTGGGGCATGTGAAAAAAAATGATGCAACAGCATCTTGTAAGGTCCTTTCCTCTTCTCTTCCTTTTTGCCCCCAAATCTTCCCAGGGATAAAATTTCCCCAGCGGCCCAGATCACTGTCTGGGAAGCATATTTCCTTCTAATCGGTTTTACAGCTCTTTTAAAGTAATATGTCAGATCATTTTCTCCATATACATAGTTAATGAAAGTAACCCTACAAATTCATTTTAAATAGATGGAAGTTGTTATAACCCTGATCTGGAATTTATTACATTCATTACAATCTTGCTGAAGTAGGTAATGTAATGGACTATTACTTTTATTATCTTTTTAATCCCTCAAAATTATTAGGAACTGACTAATATTTGGCATCACCCTGTTAATGTTTAAACAGAAATTGATATCTTCATTCATCTAATAAATGATGGGATCTTTTTTCTGCAAAAGAAGTAAAGCTGGTGACTCTTTTTTTTAACTGAACCAGGCCAAAAGATTTCTAAGTAAAATCATAAACTGACAAGACGATAATTCCATTAAATCAGCTCTTTTATCAGGTTATGAGAACATTTTCCAGAACATTTTCATGGCTCCTGACTGCCCAGAGCACAATCAGGGCCCCATCCATTTCTGTGAGGGTTGGATCCAGATTTTATGTCAGCAGCCAGCCCGTGGATGCAGTTTCTTTCCTGCTGACCAACAGAAGCAAAGTACTTCACAAACCTTCTCCCAGTCAAGGTGAACTTCCTTACATGCAAGAGCAGTGTTTTTCAGGGTTAAATGCTTTAAATTGGCCTCCCCAAGCCATCATTTTTGGTACATGTTCTGTAACACAGTGTTCAGTCCCGGCTCTCTGACATCCAGCAGGATGTGATGTGTAATTCCCAACACAAGTGTTTCCTCCTGCTCTCCCTCTCTCCCTGCTAGGATGCTTGCAGCTTCACTGAGTGCATTTCCTTTGGCACAGAGTAAGAGGCTGGGCGTTGCATCGTGCCTCGGTAGTTCAGGAGCTCTGGGGGCTGTCACAGGTGCCAAGCACGCGGTGGGAGCTGTGCGGGTCCCGGTGTGCTCACAGGAGTGCGCACTCGAGAGCAGCAGGGGCTGTTCCAGGTGCCAAACCCGCGGTGAGAGCCGTTCAGGTCCCAGTGTGCTCACAGGAGTGCTTGTAGAGAGCAGAGGGGGCTGTTCCACGTGCCAAACATGCGGTGGGAGCTGTGCGGGTCCCGGTGTGCTCACAGGAGTGCGCACTCGAGAGCAGCAGGGGCTGTTCCAGGTGCCAAACACGCGGTGAGAGCCGTTCAGGTCCCAGTGTGCTCACAGGAGTGCTTGTAGAGAGCAGAGGGGGCTGTTCCAGGTGCCAAACACGCGGTGGGAGCTGTCCGGGTCCCGGTGTGCTCACAGGAGTGCGCACTCGAGAGCAGCAGGGGCTGTTCCAGGTGCCAAACACGCGGTGAGAGCTGTCCGGGTCCCGGTGTGCTCACAGGAGTGCTTGTAGAGAGCAGAGGGGGCTGTTCCAGGTGCCAAACACGCGGTGGGAGCTGTCCGGGTCCCGGTGTGCTCACAGGAGTGCACACTCGAGAGCAGCAGGGGCTGTTCCAGGTGCCAAACACGCGGTGGGAGCTGTCCGGGTCCCAGTGTGCTCACAGGAGTGCTTGTAGAGAGCAGCGCTGGTTTGGGCACCCAGCTGGGCAGGGGGAAAAGCTCTGCCTGGCAGGACTGAGGCAGTGCCTGGTGCAACGCATGATGTCCCCTGGGGCCCTGAACTTTCCACCAGAAGTGATAGGACTGCATTAAAGCCCTCATCTGCCCAGCAGATGATATCTTGATGGGAATCTGCACACACTGATCTCCCTGGGAGAGGCTGCCTGCTCTGGGAGAGGTTATTGGCATTCAGCTGCTGATGCAATGCTGTAAGGACAGCAGCAGGGTGTTGGTGTTTTCCATGAGTCCCATTGAACTGGGACCAGTGTCACTGATCATCAGTTGCAGTTGTGTCACTGACTCAACCAGGAGTAGAGTTCAATTCTATTTGAAAGGTGGTTTTGCTTTTCCATACAAAACCTATCACCTGGATATTACCTCTGGCTAAAGCTTCCCAAAGACATCTAAACTGCAAAGTCCCATTTTTGGGAATTATTTAGATAGAGACAGTAGCAGTGCAAACAAGTTTCTGATGGGATTAGCAAAAGCACCTCGATTTTATTTTACATTGATGATGATGAAGGTGCTTTTGAACCTCACATAAAACACCTATTTGTACTTTTGGGGAGCTTTAGATACCTTGAAAATGAGGAGTAGAAGTCACTTCTGAAACTGCAGAAACAAATCTGGTCCTTTGGCACTGCCAGAAATGTGACCCAGCATGCAATCTTTGAAAACATCGAAGTTATATTTTAATATTTTTAGTCTGTATGTCACCTTACAAGTGCTATTAATAGTCATTATTAGATTAAGGCCAGAATGAAGATGACAAAGAGTTTTTTACAGTTTCTTTGGAATAAAACCCATGTTTTGCAGCACAGTTCAAATGAAAGACAAGAAAATTTCCTTGGGCAGTAGCCCTAAAAACCAGTTACTGGGATATATGTGTTCATATACATTAGAAAGACCTTTTTTATTAGTATATAGGTGACAAAATGCACAGACTTGGTGGCATGATAAAAGAACTAAAGAGGGAACTCACAGCATGGTTTGTTTTTAATTGAGATGAAAAATGAAAAATACAAAAATTTAGATGCAACCCTGAAAGAGAAATATTTTCTGCAAGTTGGACCAGCTGAAATGAATATTAGATAATAGATATATTCACAGAAGTAAATAACTCTGGGACAAAACATGAAAGGCAAGTAGATAAGTGCCAGCTTTCAGTGAAAATGATGAAAATGTTAGCAGGAAGAGCTTGCTTGGACTGTGATTATGGGAATTTTGGGAATCATGTAGAAACAACCAACCTGCAAACTTTTACCTGCAAATATTCAAATGTCACTGAGTGCCCAGTATTGGAGAGTAGCTGGTGTTACAGATGCAGCTGGGCTCTCTGCTGGTTATGGTGGCCCCGTGCCAGTTTGCACCAGGTAAGGGTCTGTCACCAACAAAATCATGTTGTGTCCTCAAATGTCCTCTCAAAGTTCAATCGCTATTTTTATTGTGTAGAACTGGACATGCTGCAGGTGCTGACCAGAAAAATCTCTGAATTATATTGATGGACTTAGCTCTTAGACCTGATAGCCACAAAAGATGTGTCTGAAAGATGCAATTTCCTGGGACTTCTGTACTCCTGAATACATTTTAAAAGTATGTGCCTTTTATGTCTGCCTACAAATTGTAAAAAAATAAAGAAATTACTAGATTTGGGTGGCTGGTTCACAGAAAATCAAGTATTTTTGATGCACATTAGAACAAATATTTTCTTGTCTTACGTTAATATTGTCCCTGCTTTATGATCTGCTGTTGAGATGGAGTAAAAGGAGCAGAGGAAAAGAAATTTTTTTTTTGTATTTCAAATACTCCTTTAATAAGACTGAAAGTCTCTCTTTTTCTCTCCTTATAGCCCTACAGCAAATAAATGGAGGTGTCAGCCCAACACCCTTGTAGGTTTAAACTGAATGGAAGTGTCCTTTTGAAAAGCTTGTTCTGTCTGACAGTTCTGAATGTGCTCCTATTGCAGTTCCTTTGAACACCCATCTTTTCTGTGTTGGTGCTCTGCTGACATGGCTTTTCGTTGAGTTAAAGATTAACAGAGTGCTGCAGAATGACAGGACTTTGTGATAACTTAATTGCATGAAACATAGTTGTTCCTATGCAAATCAGAGTATAATTGGTCACTAAGAAATTACTCTGCCTATATAAAGATGGCAAAATGGATTTTGGACACACGTGGGGAATAATCTGTTACCTTTTATCAAACTTGAAAAACATAGTTCATAGTTTTTATGATGAGCGTTAGACATGCATTTCATGCCATGAAAGTATTTGATTATGTACATTAAATATCAAGTCTGAGAGCTCTAAAGCCTCCTTTATTTTAAGTGTATTTTAACTGCTGACTTTGGAATTAATATAACAATGTGGGAGCTCTGCAATAGATTTATGAATTGTGAATCCTAATGGACATACCTTGCAAAGGTCCCAGGGTATTTACCAGGCAGAGAGGACATGGCAGAAACTCCTTTAAATGAGAAAACACTGAAGAAGCTGCCTGAAATGGTTTCTTTATTACAATTAGGTTTGGGTAAGAGTAAGTACAGGGTTATAGCATCATCTAAAAGAACATCATAAACGAGACAGGAAAATGATATTATAATCACAGAAAGGGGACCACTCCAGGGCAATTGCTGCAGCTCTGCCTGAAGGTCTGTGCTAAAGAGCAAATGAAAAAACAAGGTTAAGAACTAAAGAGGTGTGTGATGACCACCAAATCTTTACCAAACTATTTAGCACTTCACCTTAAACAATAGCAGGGTATTCTAAACTGAATTACTTGAGCTAAGCCCTGTCTCGTGTGGAAAGAGTGCAATTACAGCATATCCCATCCTTCTCCCTGGTGTTTCACTGCAGAGGTTCAACACTTTAGGAATGCTAAAGCACAACGGAATGGAAATGGTATTGGAACAGAAAGAGCCTCCCGAAATGAACTGTACGCAGCCCGTTGTGTTGGCATGATTGATACTGGAGCATGTAGGTGTAATGAAACTGATGCTGTCTCTTCTGCACCTGTGATTTATTGAGTACAAATTTAAGATGAGAAAAGGCCCCATACCAGGAGCTGCATCTTCCCCCTCAAAGAGGGTATGGTCATCCATCACCAGCCATTGCAAAAGGCCCAATAGTGAGCGGCTCATCAGATGAGCCAATAGTCTCTTTGTTGGGATTCCTAACAAGTGTTGGATCAGCAAAAGTCTATTTAGGCTGGTGGACCTTTCAAGACCAATTTGTAGTGGGTCACTGATTCTGCTAGTGTATTATCTTCTTTACTACTAGTACCAGTTGGGCAAGCAGCAAAGATTAATGATTTTAGCTGCCGACTGTTTGTGGCAATCTACTGCTTCTGGACCAAAGATTAAGATTTTTTTGTGCTTTACTAGAAAGGACACACCTTTTATCTGGGACCCATTTTTATTTGCTGAGTTCTGTACAAATACTAAAAGAAAAATAAAATAATGGGCACCTCAGTTGCCTTTTTAATGGCAATGAAAAGGATTTTTGCTGGTGGATATCACAAGAGGAGTGGGTTTTGAAATGGAATGGTAGAACTCAAAGCTGAGAGTTAGTTTTGTGCTCGTTGGGACACAGAATATGGTGGAGCACAACTCTCTGCCTCATCTGTCAGTACACAGTGGTAGAGAAATCCCAAGATCTCCCTACTTCTTAAAAGAAGGGGAATGAGGGAAACGAGACTCTCTATAGCAAGAGCTCGTTTTCCAGTTTCATATTTCATTATTTTTCATAGCAGAAATTCCCATCTATTGGACTTAACCACGGCGCAAAATAACTCAAATCCATCCCAGGAACCTGAATCTATTCTGGGATCCCTTGGCTTCTGGGGAGTTCCTGGGATGCTGAGTGGCTTTGGTCACTTTTGGAGCCACTTTCTCTGTCAGAGAATTCCAAAATTAGCATGTTGTGACTGTATTATCATGGTAGAACTGAATGAGACACTGACTGATAATTTCCAAGAAAGCAAACAAGGTGTGGGAGAGACTTTGATTAAACATATCTTTTCAGATATGTTATCTGATGAAACCTTATCTCACTAGACTGGTAGTAAACTCCTGTTCCAAGCTCAAGAGGTTGGAAAGCAGGACTCTAGGCAGTTATAGAGAAATGCCACTGGCTCCTTAGAAAATGATGAGCCCTGGTATTGCTCAGCTCCTTGGGCAAACCACTGCTGAAGAAACTAGAAGTGGAAATATAATGACGACTAAATAATTCTGCTGTTGGAAAGGAGAAGGGTAAAAGAACCCTAAAAATGGTAAAAAAAGCCCAAACCACAGCACTTCTGAAAATTCTGGTCCAACTTTTCTTTATCAGTGTTATTTGCCTATTCCAGTGTGATTTGCCAGGAGCTTCCCACCAGCTGTAGAGGAGACAAAGAACAGGTCAGCAGAAGGATGTGAGCAACCAGGAAGGAGAGAATGGTACAGAAATCAGTGCAATTCCTGCAGGAATTGTTCTTCACAGAGGGCTTCGACTGCAGATGGACTGGGACTTATGGGTGAGCTCAGGGATTTCCTGTGCACCTCTGGGAAGTTAAAGTCATGGCTCAGGAGTGTTTCCACAGGAAAGCCCAGGATTTTCCCTCAGCTGAAAAACAGGACAAAGCACCCGAGTGCATGAAAAATGCACTCATCAATGATCTGATTTTTAAAAGGAAGAGTTGTACAAATGACCTAATAAAAAAGTGATCTAATTGTTTCCACAACTGGTTGTGAAATTGCCAGAGCCTTTTATCCTTGCTTGTCATTGTTCGTGGAGTCATAAATCACAACCCAGGAGATCACTCAGCTCCTGACAATCTGCTGCCATGCTACCAGGTCTCGTGTTCAGCCAGGCCACGAGCACTGACAGGCTGTTACTTAAGCAGCTGACAGGTTCAAAATAGCACAAACTACAAGGATTTCACCAAGTAAAGAGATTTTAATTTATTTTTTACATGCTTATCTTCTGCCCCTGTCGTAAGCACCATCAGAAAACATGGTACTTCCCTGTAGGTGCTGCAAATTCCCATGATGACATCTAACATGAATATGAATTTTCCACTGTGCTATTTCTTGAAATATTGATGCAATTCCACAAGGCAGGTAAAATTCTCTGGTTTTGAAGTGCGTTTATTAAAAAACTCTTCCACATGTTAGATGGAGGGCGTTTTCCTCCTTCAGCTGCTGAAACAGGCTTTCATCTAAACAGAAAACCACTGAAAGCTGAAATTCGCAACTCACACCTTTACACTTTTTGGTGCCCATCTGTTCTGGATTTGCCCTTGGCAAAAAAACTGGCAAAACTTGACAAAAAACTGGCAGTCTGCACGGTTCCCTGGCAGCAAGGTGCTGCAGCCAGGGCTCCCCTGCTTGGGACCAGCAGGGGAAGCGCCCGTCTGGCTCAGCCGCCGGAGCAGCGCGGCCGTGGAGCAAAGCAAACAGCATTACTGGCCACAAAGGCAGGGTGATGACAGACATATTTTACATCCCAGCTACCCAAACAGCAGTAGGTGTTTCACAAATGGTATCCTTCAGCTGACAAACGCCCTTCTCTCTTTTGTTCCCCCAACGAAACTGAGCTTGCCCGCTTTGCAGCTGTATGCTGCTCCCTGGTCAGCCTTGCAAACGTGTTTTGATGTTGTTCAGTGAACCTGGGCCATGTTTTAAACACGTGGTTATGGAAATTGGAGTGCATCTGGCACTGCAAAACACCACACTGGAATTTCTTCTCTCATATCAACAGCAGAAAACGCCCTTCCTAAACAGCTTCACAAATAGTCATACAATTCATGAAGTTCAAACTAATTCCTCTAGGAACTCTCTTGGATTTAATGACGTTAAACAACCAATTTGGTGGTAGTTACTAATCTGAATCCCTAGCCAAACCCCTTTGGCAGTCATTATTTTTGGGATGGTCATCCCATAGGCTGCAGCTTCCTTCTTTGAAGAAACTCTCCCATGCTCAGAGAAAGTAATAAAACCAGTTTTTTCAATGAATCATCAGAAGGTGACCTAACCTTTGCTCAGAAGGAACAAGCACCTGACAGAAGGTTGGGGCCAAGGAATCAACCTTCCTGACCCATGCAAGAGATACCAAGAATTGAATTAATAACTGAGCATTGGCAAGGGCAGAGTTGGTGTTGTGGTGAACTTCTAACTCAGCTGCATTGGAAATTACCTGTGGAGGAGTAAAAGTTGGACAAATTTCTTCATAGTGGGAAAAGTGAAGAGAAGGAAAGGGAAAAAGAGGATTGTAGTAATCTCATAGTGCAATGTTTTGGGGTTTCTTTGGGTTTTCTCGTACTCCAAACATGATTTTGGCCTGGTTTCATGAAGCCTTGGTGCACAGGCAGAGTACACTGGTGGGCAGTGTGTTAGGCAGGGGCCAAGGACTGAGCTTAGACTTTTCCAAAACCTTGGCTGGAGAGTAAAGCCAAGTAACTCCTCATGGCCAGGAATGAGGAGGTTATGCTTATGGGAGAGCTACATGTCTCAGCACCCTTTTCTTTGCCCTCTCAACTCAGGTACAGAAGAAAAAAGTGCTGCTTGCAGATAAATCCATTGAAAATCATCCTGCTTAGTGTAGGCTTTGCAAAACAAACAAACAAATAGACAACAAATGCAAGGATTCTCTGCAACCACAGCACGGTAGTAACTGTGAGACTTTGCTTCCTTTCCACTTTAAGCAGATCGTTATTTCATTCAAGTTCAGCCTTGGATGCAGTTTTCTTCCCTACTGAATTCAAAGGCAAAGTGCACAGCTGGCCCAGGCTCCAGTCTGCTCTATGCAGAATCGACCTGCCCTAGAGGAAGATCAGATCCCTGCTCCTGATGCTCAGCAGCCAGAGGAAAGCATGAGGCAGAGCTGAGCAGAGCCACCGTGCCCTGGGGAGCACTTAGGGACACCTGACATGGAGCAAGGTGTCACCCTCATTCCTGACCAGAGAGCTAGCCCCTGTGTGAGGTGTGAGGGCTCACTCTCACCTAGAGAGGCTGGATGCACACAAAGCATCAACTCCAAAGAGCTGCTGCCAAAATCACCTTCCTGGCAAGGGAGAGAAGCACTGCAGGACAAAGTAGCAGCCCTGCATGTTCACCTTTATTTAGATGTTTGGTGATTGAGCAGTAATATCCCAGCTCTTCCACAGGAGACTTTCAGCCACTTTCATAGGATAGTTTTAGCCAGTAACTCTTCTTAATTAAAGAGGTCAAATGGCATGACCAAGGCCAGAGAGGAAATTAGTGGCAGAGCAAGAAAACCTGATTCTTCTGCCTCACCCCCCCAGTTCCATTAATTGCTCCAGCTTGTGGAGGGCTGAGCTTAAAGAAACCAACAGGAGTTTCAGTGGTTGGAAGGTCAGGCCCAAGCACAGCAATACCCTGGGGTAAAAGTGTGTTTCTCCTCTCCCTTCCCTGCAGCAAGTGTGTATTCCAACACCCTCAGAAGAGGAGGTTACTCCTTCACTGGAGTCCCTTGAATAAAGAGATGCTTCTGGGAGCACACTGAGCAAATGGGTTATTTTGAAAGGACAAGTTAGCTCTATAATTTGCCTTCACAATGTGTTCTGCACTCTAATTACAAATGCAAACACAGTAATTGAGAACAGCATCATAAAACTCTTAAGGAAGCCATAAGTGATATAATACATGGACATGTTTACCATTTGGTGCAGCAGGATGCCTCTGTGATGTTTTCCCCATGTTTAAACAGGGTGGAGATTTGCTTTTCTTTCATAAAGTTAATACCATGACAGCAATTCTTCCCTCAGCCTCCCCTCTCCTGAGCTTGGCTCAATTAAAATACAGCTTTCAGAAAATATCTCTTCTTTTTTCTCAAGTGAGAAAAACCTCTCTTTCTTTTGAAAGATACAGTTATTAATTCAAGCTATTCCAAAGGGAAGAAAAAAGGGGAAATATGAGTGTGTTCTCTGCCTATGATGTCCCACTTGCCTGCAACAGCAAATAATTCACCAGGGTGAAGAGTAGAAAGAACTGGGGGGGCTGCACTGCTGCTCCCCCTCTTTAACTGTCCTTGGGGAGCCTTCAGCCCTTCCCGTGATTCACAGGAGAGGGGTCCCCACAGTTTTCCTTCAGGTACCCACTGCCTGGATAGAGCAGGCAAGCAGTGGCTCTTGGTGCTCTCCACCCACCGAATGCCCTGTGCTGGAGAAGAGTTCAGAGCTGCAGTTTTTCCCAGTTCAAGGAGGGTGAGTGGCTTAGGGCAGGGAATGGCCAATGGCCAATGCACCAAGCTACGTGCAGGCTGGCTGAGAGCTTTCTGCCTGGATGGCAGCAGGAGCACAAGGTGCACTCCCACATTCCTGTCTTCACCCACTTTGCACTTCTACACCTCCTTTTCTGTCATCTCTTGGGTCACCCTTCCCACGTCAACCTGAGGTCCTGCTCCAAACAAAGCTTCAAATCAAGGCAAAGTCCAAGGGCCTCAGAAGTGTTCCCAGATAAAACACAGAGAAGTGGAAAATCAAACATATCAGCCCTGCCCTCTGGAAAGCACCTTTGGGATGCTGGGAGCTGGGGAGGAGTGAGCAGGAGGATGCACAGCACCTCAGGGAGTCCTGCAAGAGGAGCCGTGGCACCGACCCCCTCGCAGAGCAGCCCGGTAGCAGCACTGAGAAACAAACTGAGAGGGAATCAGGGCTGTGGGTGCACAGACAGAATCCTACAAGCTCACCTAAGCTTAGCAGCTGCTAAATAACATGACAAATCATGTGATTCAAACCAGAACAGTTCAACCTGCCTTTCGAGATCAATGAAGACGTGTGTCCTCTCTGCAGCCCGCTCCGGCTCGCACGTGCACACCCCGTCTCTTCAGATTTGCTGAAAGCTGCTATGGCCTGATTTTCAGAGGTGCTGAGTGCCTGCAACTCATCATGACAGGCTATACATCAAATCCATCACCTCTTGGGAAACTTGATTACCCTAGTGGAAACCCTCATTTCAAGCATTTAACTGGTTCCTACTGGTTTCAGCCGGTCAGCTTGGTTTTGGAATGGATCACTCGGTTTGAGCTAGTCCTTCAGGAGAAATAAATCCAAATCCACGTAGACCAGTGAAGGAATCCACTAGAAAGGTATCAATTAAAAGAAAAAAAAAATCTATTTTTAAAACATTGAACCAATAAAAATAACTCACACTTGGCTGGTTAGAGCTGTTCATCAGGTGACTTGCTGAACAGATGTCTCCAGCTGGGAATTCTTGGATGAAATTCTCCATCTTCTTTTTTTTATAGAAGTCAGTTATTAAAGAAGTACATTAGAGGCTTGAAACATGTGTTAATTCAAGCCAGGAAAACAACACAAACCAGAAACTACACATACATTGCCAAGAGAGAGGTTGCTGAGGTGTAATCACAGCTTTAAGGGGTGAAGCTCTTTATCTGAATGTGTGAAGGTTGAAAACACACTTATTAAAGCCCCTGCAGACACAGAGTTAATGCTGAAAATAAACAGGACACTCACACTGAACGCCTGGAGAATCCTGGAGAAAGCTGTTCAGGAGACTCTAATCTCTTTTTTTCACAATGCTCAGGAAATGTACAAAGTGGTGGTTAATTCTGTATGTGGAGATTAGTTCACAGATATTAGGGAGTATTTTTTCCTAAATTTTCAGCCATGATGGGTATTAATATTTGTATTTTAAAAACCAAATGAATGCCCATGTTACTGTTTGGCCAAAGAGGGATAACAACCTGCTGTAGCAGGGACATTTACTGATTGTTGCAGGATCAGGGCATAGGCTGGAAATTTTGGTGTGTTTTTTTCTCCACCAACATACGAGGAATTGATCCTGCTGGAGGAAAACCAGTAGAAATAACCTCCCTTGGTGCAGCAAAGCTGAACTGCTCCTTCAGATTGCCATTAAAACAGACAGAGAAGTGAAGGAAGCTTCCCTGACCAGCTCCATTCTTGCAGCAGCCTGTGCTCACCTGGCACTGCCCCTCTCCTGTGTCCCTCTCCCAGCCCAGGATGCAGTCACTGTTTCTGGCATCCCTGGGTGATCCGTGGCTAACTTGGCTGCAGAGCATCCAGCCTGGGAAGCAGAGGGTGAGAATTTGCAGCACTGCTGTGCTGTGAGCTCTGCTGCACAAACTCACTTAACCATTCTGCAGAGGAGCTCTGGAAGCAAAGAAATACTTACAGAGCAGCTGCAGCTTGTCCCAGGGGCAGCAGTCAGCTCCACCAGCCCTCTCCATGTCCTGGCCCAGCTGTGTCAGATCCACCCCTCTTGGATCCTCCTCGGGATAGTGGCCCATGATGGGAAACATCTCCAGCTTTTCTAGGGTCTGGAGATCTAGTGAGATTTAAGCTGGGAGGTGTTTGTGACACACAGCAACCACAGACACACAGGCTAAAACTCAGTTTTATTTCCTAAAGACAAAAGGACAAGTTGCAACATGAGCCAAATATCTTGTTTGGGCGAATGGAGCAGAATTTACACTCTGAGTCTGATTTTAAATCATCAGTCTGGTGCTATTCAAGGCTGTGGATCTGATTATATGTAAAAGGAACAAAGATCAGGAGCCTTTTATTTTCTCCTGTCTTTGTAACAGCTGAATAAGTGTTCCTCAGACTAACAGGGAAAGCAAACAGAAGCATTTCCCCCGAATTGTTCATGTCTTTGTGTCTCTTCTTTTCCCTTCACATATGTAGGACTTAGAAATATTTGGGGAGCAAGGGGGAGGCTTGCAGAAGCCACCTTGTTTCCAGTTTGGCTCATCTTTACATCTCAGAAATGCACAAAAGGACTTTAATTAAACTGCATATCAGGCTTCTCCTAAATACTTCCTCACTTTTCTCCTGCACCTGGATCTATATGGAGGGGATCTCTACATGGAGATCTGTATTCCTAGAGAAGGAAGATAGCTGAATTCCTTAGGTGAATAGAGAGCTTCATTCCCAAAGGGCACAACAAACCCCATCCTTCCTCTTCTGATCAACAAGAGCACAGAAGCTGCAAACCTGACCACTACATCAAAAAGGAGCTTGAAAAATACTTTGAGCAAAAAATGCTAACGGTGCATCCTTCTCCTGTAACTGCACTGATATTAAATCAGGAAACAGTACGGAACAACTACAAATACATATATACAGGGGCTGTCAAAACAGGAGCAAAACCAAATCCCTAATGGGCACTAAAGGTGGAAAGAGCAAAAAGAATATACAGTATAGGCTTTATGATTATATTTAAATCCTTATGCAGCAAATGCTGGAAAGGGAATTCCAAAAATTTTCTCTATATAAGCAGTTTTTTTGATCCAGGACTTTTGTGCAATGAAAAGGAATTACAAATCAGTCTGAATGAAAGGGTACAGGTCCGAGTGGGTGTCAGAACATGCCTGTGGACTCCTGGGCTGTAATTGCATCCCCCTGATCCTGCAAGGGCCCAGGGATGCACCCAGCCCTGCTGGGAGCAGCCTTTCTGCTGCCATGGACATTGAACCTGCAGCAGCACTGTCTTTCTGCAAAGATGCTTCATGGTCTTGGGTTTCCTGAGGCACAGCTGAGGCCAGAACTTCCTCCCTGGATGCTAAAGATCTGATCATCAAGAAAGTCTCCCAGTGAGCTCCTTGAGAAAAGAAGCAACAGGCTACGGCCAGAAAGGGATGTTGGCCTTTTCTGGAAGATTTCCTGGCATCCCGTAACTTTGTGACATCGGGGTCCAGATCACCTTCCCTGTCTCTCTGACATCTCTCTTTTCTCTATCTCTTCCAAGGAAACTAAAAACCCTTGGAAAGATCACGTTTTCCACCCAGACATCTGTGCACCCAGACATCTGAAATCCTAGGAGAAGCAGATAAGCAGGAGAGAGTTTTTTCTCTAGTAAGATGTGGTCCAAGTTCTGAAGTGTTTGAAAAGCCTTTGAATGACACAAAATGGTATTGCAAGATACAGCTACAGCAATTACAGTTCTTCAGCTTCTGCTGGCTACTTCAGTCCCCAAAGGCGACTTCTGATCACTCAGGAAGGTTTTGGTGCTGTTTATTGGCTACAAGCTTCTGAAAGGGCTCAGATAATGAGTTCAAGATGCCATGGTTCAAGTGGGAAGCAGGACTCAGCCAAGCACAAGAGGAAAGCTGGTCCTAGCAAGGCTCAAACAGGGGATTTTGTGCTTCTAGATCAGGTGTATCTGCTAGAAACAATTTTCACCATGATGGAAAGGGGAATAATAACAAGAATGTGTGTTGGAGAAGGAGGCTAGTATGAGCCTGCAGAGTTTGGACATGGTGAGAGAGACAAATTCTCTTGAAAACGGGTTTGGACCGATGCATTCACGGTATGATGGGGCTAAGGCTGAAAGAAATAACGAGAAACAGAATGTTTCTTCTCTCTACTTGCCTCCCTGCCGAAGGCACCCTTGTAGGAGAGGGTGAAATGATGCCATTTGGTTTGGAAGTCACCCTCTTTCTCGTCCCCCTCCCAACCCCGGAGTGCAGCGAGACCCCGAGCCAACTGCAGAGGGTGCCACGGAGGGCTTGTGTTTCTTTCCCTGCACAAGAAGGCAGAGCTCGGGCACAGCAGCAGCAGCAGCAGCAGCAGCAGCCCCGCTCCAGTCCCCCCGGGCCGCGCTGCTGTCCCGGGCTAACCCCGAGCGGCGGGAGGCACCGGCGGGCCGTTCTCCCTTCTATAGAGAAAACAATCCCCATTATTTGCCTGGCTCCAGCATCCTCCGAACCTCGCCGGAACGTGAGCCTCGCCCGGGCATCCCCCCCACGTGCGCTGGTGCGGTGCCCACCGAGATCCCCCACCAGGAGCCGTCGCTCCCCCTTCCGTCCGCGCCGGTTCCCCCGAGCCGCCCCGCAGCGTTTTGGGGTGTCTGGGTTTGTCTGGCGGGGCGCGGGGCTGGGCAGGGCTCGGGGGGACCCTCCGGGCGGTGACACGGCCCCGCTGCCGGCACAGCCCCGCTCACGGGCCGCCTTCACCGTGGGGCGTTCGATCACCCCTAAACCCCCCTGTCCCGTGCGGCAGCACCGCCCGGGAGCGCTCACGACCCCCGCGACCCAGCGAACCCCAAAGCCGCCGCCCGCACACCCTGAGCCTCGCTGCTCAGCGGGGATTTAACGCTGGACACGGCAAAAACTCGGGAAAGAAAAATTACCCCCTAAAAACCTACCCTTCTGAAGTGTTGGTCCGCTCCCTTCTCCCAGATCCACCTGTGAAAACGTGTCTAGAGTTAGTACTGGGATTTGCCCCGCTCTTAACCGGTTCGGGCTAAAATCTGAAGAGGTCCCAGTTAACCCAGAAGGGTTCAATCGCTTGTTTTATACAGCAAAGCCGCTCTCCAGGCTTGGTCCAAATAATGTTGCCCGCTTTACTTTGACAATCCCGGCAGAAAAGGGAGAGCGAGAGGGAAACAAAGCCTTATGATTACCAGTAGTAATTTAATCCTAAATTCGTGGGCCATTCCCATCAGCCCCAACAAGCAAACATCAACACTTTTCTTTCTCATGCACATGTATCTGCGATAGATGATTAACCAGGTCCCTCGCTGCTTACACAGGGGAAAAAATCCTGACAGCCAGCACCGTGTCTGCCTGCGGTTTGGGAAATTAAAAATCAAGCGAGGGGAGGTAGGAATTAGGAAAGTGATGCTCTTTTCCTTCATCGGTGCCGGCTGCCAGCCACGGGTAATTTAGGTTTGGGTCTATGTTTTTAAACAAATCTCCCATTTCAGTCAGCATATCCCGCTGATGTTACGGGATAAAAAATGCGAATTCTGGGGCAAAAGTAGCAGTCAGCTACCAAACCAGAGGTTTCTCAGAGAACCGAGCATGGAAACTACATAAATAACAGTCGTCTTAATTTTCATCCGAGTACCTATACCTGCTGTTTCTAAGAACTGGGGATTGGGATGCCAACGTAATACAATTCCCTTTCACTGACCCGATTTACTCAGAGCCCTACCTGAACAAGCACGGGTTGGTATCTGTATGTTGCAGTTTTAAGGGAGAGATTTCAAATTTCAATGGCTCCAGGACCCCTACTGCCCTGCCCTGGGCGGACATGCCGCCGGAGCTGATCAGAAATGACATTAATAATTTTCTCTGAACTCGTCCCGATTTTGGCCGAGAGTTTGCGGAAGGCGGGAGGAAGTGAAGGGAGAGCGGGAAGAAGTAATTTCTTCCTCGAAACGAACCTTGAAAAACCGGATCTTAAAATACAGAAAGCAGAAAAAAAATAAAGCAGCTCGATTAGCGGTTTTCGGATGCGGGAAGAAGGCGGCAATTAAAAAAAAAAAAAATTGCCCGGAATGCTCGGCGGGGAGGCGAGCTGCGGGGCCGGGCAGGTGGGCGCCTCTTCTTCCCCCTGCGTGGGTGAGGAGGGGACGAGGAATCCTTCCCGAGGGATCCGGCAGCCGCCGCTTTGCCCCGCGGTGGCTTTTAGGGTGCGGGGGCCGGGGTGCGCGGTGCTCTCTCCCTCCCCTTGCGCGCAGCACCACGGCCACACTTCTGAGCTGCCTCGTTGGGCTGTTCAGCCCAGAAATCCCTCTCCAGCAACACTGTTTCTTCCCCAATCCCTGTTAAAAAATAAAATATATATTCATATAATTTAAAATGCACGTAGGAGCAACGCCTCTAACATATAAATCCTATCGAGAATAACCTTTGGTGGCTGAAATAAAAACTACAATGAACAACTAGGGATTCGGGGCACGAAGCGGTTCTGACTTCGGTCAGCCGCTTAACGTCGCAAGTTTTGTGGGATGTATTTTTGAAAGGGGAGCGAGGTATGGAACAGCAAAGAAACGGACCCAGGAAGTGTCCCGAAATTTTATGACTGCGAGGACGGACGCTGAAAACCGATCTGTAGTTCATAGCTCAAAAGATTAAGGAAAGGGACAGAGTGTGTATGGACAGGGAGATAAACGCTTCCCTCCGCCTTTCAGTAGCTCCACCTTGTGAATATACCTCAGTAATTATGAGAGGAAAAAGTCTTTTCCATCTAATGGCACATTTTGCAGGGCTGCATCCAGGCTTCCCAAGCTCTCGCCAGTGTCCCCTTCCTCCCAGTGGCAAAGATAACGTTTAAAGCGCAGGTAAACATAAAGCTCTCCCCAAGCAGCTTCCAGAACCTCAGAAATAGCAAGTCCAGCGGACCCGCACGGGGGACTCTCGGCAGCCCCAAGCCCCCGGGGACGCGGCAGCCGCCGGACGGGGACCGCCGAGCTCCGGGCCCGGTGCGCTCTGCCCCGCTGGCCGGTGCCCTCGCCCGGCGCCGGCGGACCCCTCCGCAGAGGAGCACCGCGGGGCTCCCTGCCTGGCTGCGCCTCGGGGCCGCTCGTTAACAGCGAAAAGACGGCGGTTTCCCAAACTAGGAGCGATGGGAAAGCAGCAGCGCGGTGGCCGTGCGGAGCCCGGCGCCTCCCGCGCCGCCCGGGCTGCGCTGCCCGTGGGGGATGCGCGGCGAGGGGAGCGCCCCGGGTCTGTGAGTGCGTTCCACTCGTGTCCTCCCGCACACGCGTTCGGAGCAGCGCGACCTGCGGGGAGAGGTCTGCGTGCTCCCGGGAGCGCAGCCCCGCTTCGGGCGGGATCGGGATGCGGAGGCATCGCTCGCTCCCGGGAGCGCAGCGTGGGGAGCGCCGGAGCCGGCCGCTCTCCGGGACTATCGAGCGAGAGTTCTGTCCCCTCCGAATGTCGCGGGGAAACACGCACACAAGGCATTGCCGCACGAAATCAAACCCCGGCGCGCCTGAACTGCGAAAGAGGACTTGGATGAAATCTCCGTGCCTGGTTTCCTCCTCTTTCCTCCAACCGGCTGCCAGAGAGACCCCCTGGAATTTCTTTTTAGAGTAGAGGGAGGACTTTGAGCGACTTTTGCCGCCCCGGTTCCCTGCGCGGCTGCGGCCGGCTCCGCGGAGATGCGGAGGAGCGGGACAAGCGGGTCCGGGCTGCGGTATTGCCGCGGAGCAGGCGGGGGTCCCGCAGGGACAGACCCACACCGGGAAGTCTCCGCTGGGGACTCCTCAGTGTTGTCCCGGCTCCAGAAAGGCAGCTCCCTCATAATTTTCGGGAACGCGGACAGATCCTGAACTTTTTTGTTCTTTTGGCTAAATAAATAGAGGGGTAGGAGGGTGGTGCAGGGGATTCTGAGGTGCAGAGGTGGAGGCGCAGCTCCGGAGCGCCGGCAGGCCGGGGCCGAGGCAGTCTCGCTCCCGCATCCCTCCGGTCCCGCACGCCCGTCCCCTTTTCCCGGGTGTTTTCTCCCGGTGTAATGTGCAGTTATTCTGAAAACGGACACTTGGGGTCGCACTTTCTGTCTGTTTGAGCATGAAAGCGGTGTAAAAAGAAGCCCTAATCTCCCTTAATCGTTACAAAATGTTAAAAAAAAAAAAAAAATCCTGTTACTGGACCGAAAAAAAAAAGAAACTAAAAAACCTTACAAACCGAATACTCCTTTGCATGCAGTCACCCTCTTAGGGAACAGCAGAGGAAAGCAAACACCGTCCCCTCAGAACCGAAATGTAATTATATTTTCTCCCTTCTCTCCCTAATATTTGCAATTGTCTGTGTCAATGCCTTTGCTTTACTTTAGGGAGAGATTTGCTTCCTGTAACCGGGAGGATTTCCCCGGTTGTACACGAAGCGCTGACAGCCCTGTTGAGCCGGTGCTTCCCTCGCTCCCGGCTCCCCGCTTCTCCCCCTCGGCGCCTCCCGCAGCCCGGCACTCGCTGCCGCCCGGACCCGCTGCGCGTTGGCGGCCGGTTTCCCCTCGGTACGTGCGCCCCGGGGCCGCTTACATAAAGTTGAAAGGGTGGATGCGTGTGCGTGGCATGGGGGGAAGCTCCCAGCCTTGAGATCCACTACGGGACGGCAGCGGGCAAAGAAGGGCACTTTGTTATATTTAGAACAAAGGGACGGGCAGGATGTCCCCGAGTCCCCCTCCTTTGTGGGCTGCAGAGGCCGAGAAGGATGGGAGGAAGGGAGCAGAGAAATAAATATATAAATAAATAAACAGCTAAATAAATAAATAACCGGGAAGGCGCGGGTGCTGGAGGGGGAGCCGGGGAGAGCCCGGAGGTGCGGGCTGGGAGCGGCGGGCGCTCAGCTGGCGCTGCGGAGCTGTCACGGCGCGGCCCGGCCCCGCCCGGCCCCGCCGCCGCGCTGCCATTGGCGCGGCCGCCGCCGGCCCCGGCCCCCGCCGCGCTCTCGGCGGGCACGGCCGTATAAGAAGCCAAGGGGGGCTGCACTGTGATCACAGCTGCACAACGAGCGCTGGCGGCGGCAGCTACAGCAGAGACCTGGGCTGTGCTCGTCCCCCTTCTCCTCCTTTTTTTTTTTTTTTTTTTTCCCCTCCTTCCCCCCCTTCCTCCCCCTTTTCCCTCCCCTTCGCCTGCGCTGCCAGAGCCACCGAAACTCCCGTGCAGAGCCCCGCCGCCGCCGGTAGCCCGTGCGCTGCCCCGGCGCTCGCTCGGGCTGGAAAGTTGCGGCAAGCTCCGGGCTCGGCTGCTGCGGGGAGGGGGCTCCGGACTTACAAAACCCGGCCGGGGGCACGGGCTGGGCGTTTGCACCGACCTTCTTCTTCCTGCACAGACCCGAAGGCAGCATCTTTGTTTTGTTTTGCTTTTGCCCTTCCTGCTACCGCTCCTTTCTCCTTGCGGCCGGGCGCCTCGGAGCCGGGAGCTGCCGCAGCCCGCGGAGCGGGGCGAGCGCTGATACCGACAGCCAGGAGCCAGCCAGGCGGCCCCGGGGGCCGGCTCGTCCTTGGCTTTCTTGCTCCGGACTGAAGAAGCCCCAGAAGCCGGGAGAAGGAGGCGGCGGAGGAGGGGGAGCAGAGGAAAGGAAGCGAGAGCTGAAAGCCAAAGTTGGTTTGGAATAGGAGAGCGCGGCCAGCCCTCTGCCAGACTGCGCGCTGGGGTGAAGTCTCCAGCTCCCTCCGCCGGGAGAGGTGCCCGCAAGACAGCGATGGCCGGAGAGCTCAGCATCGGAGCCGAGCTGCCCACTAGCCCGCTGGCCATGGAGTACGTGAACGACTTCGACTTGATGAAGTTCGACGTGAAGAAGGAGCCCCTGGGCAGGAGCGACCGCTCGGGCAGGCACTGCACCCGCCTGCAGCCGGCCGGCTCCGTCTCCTCCACCCCCATCAGCACCCCATGCAGCTCCGTGCCCTCCTCGCCCAGCTTCAGCCCCACCGAGCAGAAGACCCACTTGGAGGACCTGTACTGGATGGCCAACAGCTACCAGCAGATGAACCCCGAGGCGCTGAACCTCACCCCAGAGGACGCTGTCGAAGCCCTCATTGGGTCCCACCAGGTGTCCCAGCAGCTGCAGGGCTTCGAGGGCTTCCGGGCCCACCACCACCACCATCATCACCATCACCAACACCACCACCAGTATCCCGCGGTCACTCACGAAGACCTGGCCGGCAGCGGGCACCCTCACCATCACCACCATCATCACCACCAGGCCTCTCCCACTCCCTCCACCTCCTCCAACTCCTCCCAGCAGCTCCAGAACTCGCACCAGCAGCATCCCCCCTCCAGCAGCGTGGAGGACCGGTTCTCAGATGACCAGCTGGTCTCCATGTCTGTGAGGGAGCTCAACAGGCACCTCCGAGGCTTCACCAAAGATGAGGTGATCCGCCTCAAGCAGAAGAGGAGGACCTTGAAGAACAGGGGCTATGCCCAGTCCTGCAGGTATAAACGTGTCCAGCAGAAACACCACCTGGAGAACGAAAAGACGCAGCTCATTCAGCAGGTGGAACAGCTCAAGCAAGAAGTGACCCGGCTCGCCAGAGAGAGAGACGCCTACAAGCTCAAGTGTGAGAAACTTGCCAGCAACGGCTTCAGAGAGGCCGGCTCCACCAGTGACAACCCGTCTTCCCCTGAGTTCTTCATGTGAGTGCTTAACAAAAATAATTAAAAAACAAACAAAACCCCCCCACCCCCCCAAACCTGACCCCTGTCACCTTCCCCCGGCTCCCATCCTCCTCTGACATCTCCATCCATCCGTCTGCTTGACTAGAGAGAAAGGAGGAGACAAAAATAGAGACTTGATTTTTTTTTTTTTTNACCACCAGTATCCCGCGGTCACTCACGAAGACCTGGCCGGCAGCGGGCACCCTCACCATCACCACCATCATCACCACCAGGCCTCTCCCACTCCCTCCACCTCCTCCAACTCCTCCCAGCAGCTCCAGAACTCGCACCAGCAGCATCCCCCCTCCAGCAGCGTGGAGGACCGGTTCTCAGATGACCAGCTGGTCTCCATGTCTGTGAGGGAGCTCAACAGGCACCTCCGAGGCTTCACCAAAGATGAGGTGATCCGCCTCAAGCAGAAGNCAAAGGAGAAAAGGACAAGTGAAGCGTTTTATAGATCCCTTGCTTGCAGAGCGAGATGGACTTTAAAAGAATAATAATAAAAAAGGACAATGAACAAGCCATCTATAACATACTGCCTGCTTGGAAAGAGAGAGGACATATACAGCACCATCTCATGCACAATTTACCTGCTTGGAAAAAGAGGATAAATAAAAAGGACAATATATGCAAACTCTTCATATATTGCCTGCTTTGAGAAATAAGTTACAGGACTCAGATGGGACATTCAATCTAAGAAAAGAAAGAATGAAAGAAAAAAAAGTCCTGCAGGTATAAACGTGTCCAGCAGAAACACCACCTGGAGAACGAAAAGACGCAGCTCATTCAGCAGGTGGAACAGCTCAAGCAAGAAGTGACCCGGCTCGCCAGAGAGAGAGACGCCTACAAGCTCAAGTGTGAGAAACTTGCCAGCAACGGCTTCAGAGAGGCCGGCTCCACCAGTGACAACCCGTCTTCCCCTGAGTTCTTCATGTGAGTGCTTAACAAAAATAATTAAAAAACAAACAAANCTCATCAGTTTTATTGCCTGCTTGATTATATAGAAAAATACGAAAATCTGCATTAAAAATATTAATCCTGCATGCTGGACATGTATGGTAATAATTTCTATTTTGTACCATTTTCTTGTTTAACTATAGCATGTTGATCATCGATCATAGATTTCTGTTGTTGTTTTGTTTCATCAATAAGAAAAGCATCACAAGTTATCGAACTTTTTACTGCTCGTGCAGTTTTGTTCGTTGGTTTTGCTCTTGTTTTCTTTTATGGTTGTTAGCTTGTAAATATCTGCTACTTCAAACCGTACAGGAGAAAAATACACAAAAAACAAAATAACATTTCAGCAGGCTGGTAATACGGTTTGTTTGGTGTTAAAGAGATACTTAAAGAAAAAAGTTATGGGCATTTTGCATTAGAAAAAAACCAACTTTGTATATCTGGTGCACTTTTAAGTTGTATTTTTTTTTTTGTTAGTTTTCATTTTGGTTTTTGTTGGGGCAGAAGCAAAAACGCCTGAATGGCATTGACAAACCTAAACTTAACAGGGAAAAACCCTCCTCGGTCACTAGAACCTACTCCATGCCTTAAAGTGGCAGCGAAGCTCTTTCCTCCAGGACAATTCCCAGCCTGAGTGGTTAGGCTTGGCCAGATAATTTTCCTTCTGATTGTACACTCAGGAAGAGAAGGACGGACGAGATACCAGTTCCATTAAAAAAAAAAAATAACTGCCTCTAGATTTTCGGTAAATAAAGAGAGAAAACAACCCCAAACCCTTCTCATTATGAATCAAGTTGTGATAGCAGCGAGGGCTCCGTGTCGCCACTGAAGTTGGGTTTCTCAATGGCAGCAGCTGATGAGTGGGCTGGGAAAGCATTTAAATCTAAAACTTTTTTTAAGAAGACATACTGCAACTTTTAAGTGTATTCTTTTGCAATGATTTGTAATCTGCTTCTCTGCTTCCCTATGCAGCGAGTGAAAGTTTTAGCCAAAATTTATTTGCAGTTGTATAGTAGTAGTAGTTTGGAGTCTTATGGGTGTTTTTATTACTTTTTTTTTTCCTCCTGCAGGTCAGTAAAAGGATTTACGTTGCACTGACAAAAATACCAAAATGAAAACTTATTTTTTAGTTTCCTTTTAGGATAGCTGGCACTGCTGGCCGGATGCATTTTAAGTTTGTATTAGTTTATAAATTAACAGTAATAACAAGATTGTAATGAACAGCATGGTGCTTGCAGTTTTAAATATTGTGGATATTAGTCATGCATCAGAAAACGATCTTTGGTTTTTACTGATTCAACTGTGTTGAAATCAAAACATTGCAGCAGCGGAAAAAATTGTTTTTATTTCATGTAAAGTTCTGAAGGGATCAATTTCAAATCCTGCTTATGATATGAAAATATTAAAAAACCTGGTCTATTGTAGTTTTATTCAGACTGGTTTCTGTTTTTGGTTATTAAAATTGTTTCCTATTTTGCTTATTAAAATCATTGAAATGGTATTTCTTGGAGAGACCTGCTTCTCTGACGTCTCGTGTTCCGAAAAAAAAAAAAAAAAGAAAGAAAGAAAGGACAAGTTGTGGCTCCGTCCCTGTCCTCACCCTGCTGCCGGCGCCGGGACTGTGGGGGCTGCGGCCCGGGGGAGGGCGCGGGGCTGCTCTGCCCTCTGGGGAACGCTGCTGCTCGCAGGGTGGGAGCGCTCAGCCTTCGCCCTCCCGCTTGGGTCAGAGCTCGCCCTGGGCAGGGGGAGCATCACCCCAAGCGCTCCGGGGCGAGCGGAGCGGCGGGAGCCCCGCGGCGGGCCCGGCTCTGCCGGCGTGTCCGTCCGGCGCTCCGCTGGGAGCGGGACTGTCCGGCGGGGACAGCGGGGGAGCGCTGACGGCAGGCACTTTCTTCTTCTTTTTTTTTTTTTTT
>VWZV01006617.1:940427-962964 GCA_013397155.1 Irena cyanogastra
TTCCATTAGAAAACGAGAGGACTTGGACAAGTCTGTCTTTTCCCCAGCTCCTTTGGGATCCGGGTTGCCCATTCACTTTCCTTCTCTCCATCTGCACACTGTATTTATTCCGTTTTGGTGTTGTTTGGTTTTTTTCCTCCCCCCGCTCTGTTTAGATGCGTGTGGAGAAGGGGACAGATCTCTCCCCGCCACCCCCAAGCGCTCAGCACCTCGCAGCTCCACCGCCATCCCTCAGCTGCTCTCACTGCAATATCGACGCAGCTCTTTAAGCTGAAGGAGGGGGAGGCTAAAAATCTGCCCCAGTCCTTGCCTGGGTGTGGGAAAGGGACTCCCCGAGTCGGGTCGCAGCGTGTCTGAACACTGCTGCTCTCAAAGTATGAAAGCGGTGTTGAACTTTAAACCCCCCTGAAAACAAAATCCAAGGTATCACACAACCAGAAGAAAATAGGTTCTCTCTGCCCTGCCCCTCGTCCCAGCAGCAGCGAGCTGTTCTTTGCGGGGATGGCATAAAGCGCCTTTGAAGAACAAACAGGTTAAGGACAGAATGTGGAAAAAAATAATTTAAAAGCAAATGCAGCAACTTAAAACAAACCCCTCTCTTAAATCCCATCCACATCCCTGCCTTGTCAGAGCCAGCTGGGCCAGCCACTGAGCTGGGGGAGCTTGGAAGGGGCCGGGGCCCGTCCCAGCCCCCCGGCTACATGAGTCAGGCTCGGAGAACAAGCTCGTACCCTGCTGCCCTGCCAAGGGGGGACAGGAGTTTGCAGAGGAAAAGGCTGGGAGAGCCTGGCTTTCCCTGTATAGCCTCCCCCCTTGCCAGTAAATGCTATGGCTGCAGAAAGCCTGAGAGGAATATTGTTTGTGGGAACTGCCACCGCATATTAATGTCCCCTCATGCATGCATTGAATAAATCACTAGGGCTAATTGAACAACAACAACAACGAAAAAAAGTAGGAAAAACAGGCCTTAGAAAAGCCCTCCAGATTCCCACCACAGAACGGTGTCAGCGCCGGGGCAGCCCCGCGGCACGGCCCGGGCGGCCGGGACTCTGCTGGCCCGGCACCGCTCCTCGGTTTTAATTTATTCCTTGCAAAAGAAAAGAAAAACGCAACCGAGTCCCTCCGGGGCACAGCCCGAGTCGGTGGGACCGGGGCCGGCCGGGCTCGGCCCCGCGGGCGCTGCGAAGAGCGGGCTCCGGGCTGCGGGTCCCTCCCTCCCTCTCGGCCGGGGGTCGCGCCGGCTCCTCCGTCCGCACGGGCGGCTCGAGGGGCTTGGACACACCAGGGGCCAAAACTCATCCGCACTTGTGCTCGCCCCGGCCTGCGGCTGGGCAGGCTGTGCCCTGAGGGCAGCGGCAGCGGCCTCGGGGCCAGGCAGCCCCGCGGGTACCGGGGCGGGCAGTCCCCGCCTGTGCCCCGCTGCCGGCACCCCGGGAGAGCCCAGCAGCGAGGGGGGACCCCTCCCCTCCCCTCCCCTCCCTGCGCTCGCCTATTGCCGTCCGCGGGTGTCGGCTTTGATCTCTCGCCGTTCATCACCGATCGGCGGAGGGCTGACACGAGACGGGGCACCACGGAAAGCAGCTTCTTGAAGCCAAGGGAAAACTCCTCTTTTCCCTCCTTTTCCTCCGGGGACCGGCCTGCCCGCGGGGCGCTCCCCCGGCAGCTGGGGGCTGTGCGGGTCAGCTCGGGGCCGCCTGCCCGGGGCTCCCCGCTTGCCCCGGAACGCGGAGAAGTTGCTGTCAGCAGCGGAGGACAGAGCTTTCATTCTGTCCAAGTCCCTCTTCTACACCCCGCTCCGGGCGTGCTGCTCTGCCGGTGGCTCCTCTGCCTGTCCTTTGCGCCACTTGTCCCCACGCACCCCCTGGCCGCGGCCGGGGTCCAGCTCCGCTCCTGGAGCTGCTGCAGCTCCAGCCGGCCAGGGCTCCATCCCCTGGAGGAGGCCGGAGGCGGCAGCTGCTGCCCCGGCTCGGAGGGGCCGAGCGCTGACCACCTCCCGCTCCGGGAACCGGACGGGCGACCCGGCCCTCGCCCTCGGCGCTCTCCGGAGCCAGGATGCTGCAAATTGTCTCCCCAAAAGCCGGGTGTAAAGGCCCTCACCCCGAATCTCGTTTCGAAACCTTGGAGAGGATGGGGTCGGGGTGGCAGACAGACAGGACCGGACCCGGACTGGGACCGGGATTCGGATGGGCCCGTGTATCCCCGGCCGGAGCAGAGGTTCGGGGGCTCTGGGAGGCGCTGAGAGTAGAATCAGTGGAGCCTTTGCGGCGATGGGAGACCTCCGAGACCTGCCCGGCGGGGGTCGGCGCCTGCCCCGCACCCCGCGGATGATGGGGCGTATGACGGGGAAGGAGCTCAAGGTTTGCACCGCTAAATCTGGCTGCCGGACGGCGGTTCACTATGTAATCTCAAGTAGTGCAGGAGGACGATTCCCTTCAGTGAAAATCATATTATTTTGTTTGATTTCGCAGTTTTGTAAGAGCTATTGCTAACAGCCAGAGCGAGGTCCGCACTCCCCGCCGGGACAGAGGTGACCGGCTACGGCTGCTCCCAGAACTGAATGAGACACTCAGACAGGAAACACAATTGGCAACAGCCCCCCCTCTCCCCCCCAATTACTGACACAGAGCTTACAGACTATCGCTGCCAACCCTTTAATAGACTCCTCTCAATATTCCCTTCCCTCCTCCCCTCCAGGAGAGTGTATAAAGCTGATTGTCTTTAATTCCAAAACAGAGACATCTCAGACTAAAAAGACGTTTTGAACTAAAGATAGAAACATCACTCTAAGACTTTCCGGAGATGCCGAGCGCTGCTGCCGGCCAGCAGATGTGTTGCTCCGTATTGAGGTGGGCAGGCGAGATGTGTTATAAGGATGAGCCAGGGCTTGCGAGATAACTGTTCCCAGCTGGTTTAGGGTTTAATTTTTTTTTCCTCCCCCCCACCGCCCTTCCCCATTCTCCCTCGGGCTGGCGCAGTGCCCGCCTGGCTCTAGCAGGCTGCTCGGTGCCGGTGATTGACAGACCAAGGTCAGGGAAGCTCTTCGGGGCTGGGGGTGTCGGGTTTCGGGGAGGGCAGCTAAAACATCCTCAGCGCTCGGGGAGCCCTCTCGGGCTTCGCTGCCGCTCAGCGCCGTGCGCAGGTTCCGCGGGGAGCCCGCTGCGTTCCGCCGGCCGCGGAGCTGCCGAGCGCCCGGCTGCCGCTGCCAGCATCCTCCCCTGCCTCGGCTCGGATCCTTTTTTTTTTAATTTTTTAAATCTCTTTTTAGACAAGTTTCAATTTCTTTTCTTTTCTTTTCTTTTCTTTTCTTTTCTTTTCTTTTCTTTTCTTTTCTTTTCTTTTCTTTTCTTTTCTTTTCTTTTCTTTTCTTTTCTTTTCTTTTTTCTCTTCTCTTCTCTTCTCTTCTCTTCTCGTTTCTCTCTCTCTTTATTTTCTCTACTTCTCTTTCTCCTTTTCTCTCTTTCTCTCTCTCTCTTTCTCTCTCTTTTTCTCCTTTTCTTTTTTCCCTTTTAAATCATGATGTTTCACTCCATTAGGGCTCCATTAAATCTGAAGTTACACACACACTGTAAATAGCTTATTGCACAATTCTGCATGCTGTGTTCAATAATATTGCATGCAGTGGTCTGGTAGGGTCCCACACTGGACTTCTGTTTCATGCAAGAAAAAGAACAAGAAGAGGGGGGTTTAAAAACCTTACAAGCTTTGCCTTTTCTTGATTTTTAAATGGTGGCTTTCAGTAGTAAATTCTGAATGCAGCAGGAAGTGCTGCAAAACGTTTTCTTGCCAATGCATCCAGGACAGGGAAGAGCCAATTTATATTTGTGGGCTGGTCCTGTGTATCACGGTGTGTGGAAGTGTTAGGAAATGGACTGTGCTATATTGAGACCTCAGGTACTGCAAATCCCTTGCCTTGAACAGAATCACTCCAATGGGGGCTTATTGTATTTACAGTTTTGCCACAATATGATTTGAACAAACACTGCAGTAAAGAGGGGAAAAATTATTCCACATAGAGAAAGTGGCATGTTTTCTGTCCCAAGGAGCCTGCTGGTAGGTTTTAGAGATAGTTGTCCCCTGTCCTCCTAGTTTTTTTATTACCCCTTTTAACGTTTCACTGTTTGTCTTAAGGCATAGATTCAAAACACTGCATTTCCACTTTATACATGTGTTCTCTTAAAAGATTTGTTTAGACAAGGAAACCAATGCTAAGTGTTCTCACTTGAAAGAAATTAAATATATAGAATGATAAGCTGCTGCTAAAATATATAAAAAACACTTAAATTAATAATAAGAACTTGTTCTGAGGCAAAATTCAATTTTACTTCCTATTATGCAATCTTTGCATGTAAAGTTGCTTTAATGCAAAATAGCAGCTCATCAAAAATTCTGTTTTATTGGTATCAAAAATTTATGATATCCTGAGGCATGAGGGGCAGAGAGCAAGGTAGCAAAGCTGTGTCCTTTTACCAAGTTTAGTGCTTTCTTTAAAGAAACATCTCAAACTTATTTCTTCTGCCTTTTTCCTCGTTGTTGGAGGCAGTGGGTGAAGGTTTATACCAGAGAAAACTCCAGTGCCAATGTCACAGTGCTGCTCTAATACACCATTTTAACTGTACCTCTCTGCAGACTCTGCCTTTTACTGCAATGCTAGGAGAGACTAGGACGTGTCCACGCAAATACAGAGCTGGGCTTATTTCTAAACTGGGATGTTTTCATCCAGGATTGCAATGACACACATGGATTGCAAATACACGGGCATTGCTTGTGCCTGTATTTGTCTGTGGAAGCCTGCAACCTCCCTCTGACAAAATATAAAGCTCTGATTCTGCTTTAGCCTCGACTTCCCACTAATGAGACTTCATTTGTTTCCAGAAAGGTGCTCCTGGCTTTGTAAAGGATATTAAACACACGGTGACAAGGGCACTGTGGTCAACACGATTTTTTTTCTGAAGTAAGTGTGGCAAGAAATCGGTGCCAAGCACCTGAAATCTGCATTAATAAAAATAAACAGTACTTACTCCTTCTCCAGGAGAAATTCAGGTAATTTATTAAAGGAAGCCGCTGACCTCTCCCAGGGTTGTGGTGACCTGGCCAAGGTGAGCTGCAGCCTGGGAGCAGGGCTCAGCCTGACCAGCTCCCCTGGGCCGTGCTGCCTGTCCTCCCATCACACAGCTGGAGCACAGGGCATGATCACTGAGCACCAGGGGATAAATAGCAAGGTGGGAAGGCAGCACAAGCCCCTCTAACACTGTGTGTCCATGGATCCTGTTTTATTTCCTATGGAATGGAGCTGAAACTGTCCTGCTGGTTCAGGGAGCCCATTCACAAAAGAAATTACAGAGGGCAATAAACCTGCCCCTTGCTCCTCAGCTAACTGCTTCTTCCTTGCTCCTCTGCTGTGGTGCACTTATTACCTAAAGCTTCTGCAAACATGAGAAAGGGAACATATAATTACAAACAGGTCTCTGAGCTAACATAGGCCCTCACAGCTTTCAGGTCTGCATTTCCCTCCTATTTAAGGCAGCCAACAATTACAGGAAAAAAAGGGGTTTGAGTCTGAAATCTCTGCTTATGCGACCCTGAAGGAAAGCTTTTACATTTCTCCTCAGCCTGGTCCCCCTCTGGCTTGTTGCCCAGTGACATCCAGCTCCACATGTTGTGTCAGTGCAATTGCAGTGGTAATATCAGCTCTGGCCTGCACAGTGGCTGAGGCTGATAAACTGAGTGCATTCAAGGCACCAAAAAGAGAAGACTGCTAAACTCCTCCTGACACAGGCCATCCTTATTTTCATGTCAGCCTTGACCCCTGGATCAAGTGTTTTATTCTGGGTATTGCAGTGGCTGCTCTGCACAGGTCTGTGAGAGCACGTGTGGATCTCAAGGGCTGAAGAGCACAAATTCATCAGGGCCAGCACTGGTTTTGTGCAGTGACAGGTTAACCCACTCCACAGAGGGATGGAAGGGGCAGCAAGGGTATTTGTTAGCAGAAAATGCTTTTGAAAGGGTATTTCCAGATCCTCACTTCTCTCACATCAGGCACCCAAAAGAGCAGGGTATTAAGCAAATAAATACCTGAGAGCCTCTGGGGCTATGTAATAAGTGACTCATCCTCAAGTCTGATAGACAGACAGGAATCATGATAATAACAATAAAGCTCATGGCTTTCTGATTTGCAGCATTACCAGAACTCTCTTATGCAGTGATTTCTGTCCTGCTGCATGGAGACTAAAACCATGCAGTGACACAAAAGAAAAAGAATCCTTAAATAGCAGAAAAGTTTAAATTTGAAATAAACAGACCATATAGTCATGTTACTCAGCTCAATAATTAATGAAATAGCTTGAGTAAAATTTAAAACAAAGCAGAGGCATCAGCTGATGTCTGCTTCAGAATCTAAACCCAGTGTTCCTACTAAAAAGTCATGCATCTTTTAAAAGAAACTTTTGCCATGATCTGTTTTCAATTGAAGTCTACAGTAAATACATAAAGATTACTGAATCACATTGTTTACAGATGAAACACTTTAAAGGTGAAGTTATTTTTGGTTTAAATCTTCTGTGTTCTAAAATGAAAGGCATTTTTGGAGTAGCTGCTGAAAAACAAAAAAAAAAAAAAGAAAAAAGGAAGAAGATGAAACGTGGCACTGTGAGGGTTAAGCAAGGTCCTAGGATCCAAGTAAATATTTATATGAGTGCTCAAAGAGGGGGGAAAAATCTCAATATAACCAAAATATAAATCATGGTGCTTTATGTTAGCCGTCAAATTATTCTAGCCCCTGCATTCCAGTACTTGCTCTACTGGTAATGTCACATACAACATGTGGGCTTATGCCCTGGTGCAGGTTTGGCAGGTAATTAAAGTCCTTGCATGAAGGTTTACACAGACTCCCTCCGATCCACTGAAAGACAAACAACCTGTTAACTGGGAGAGCTGCAAGTGTGCAGAGCTGGATGGGAACAGGGATTCTCACAAGCAGGGGGGGAAAAGCCTGGCTCTAGGGTGCTGGTTTGCTTCTTGTCTTCAGTCTGAATTAACTCTTTGGGGCCCCATTGCGCTTTGCAGAGGAAGTGAAATCTGGGTAGCAGTGGAATCAGCAGCCAGGCGTATGTCAGAGGGAAAAAATAATAATAAAAGCAAGCCCTGAGGGCAGCTAGCCCTCGGGTCAGGTTTGCCTGCATTCCTGACCTGGGGGAGACTATTCTTGCTAGAAGTCATCTGCTGAAAAAAGTGATTTAGTCTTTCGTTTTTGTCCAGCCTCTCTAAATAGGAGACTCCAGTCACAACAGAGTGAATTATTCCCAGCAGCTTCATGGTGCAGCCTGTTCCCCAAGCTGAGAAGGTCCTGGGGGAGGCTGCAAATGATGCTCAGAGTGTGCATCTCATGGCCTTTGATGAAACTCCTTCAAAAAAGACAACCAGAATCAAACTCTGGAGCTCAGCTCCTTGCTCACACCCATCTTCTCATTTGAGTCCCTCGTGTGAGAGAGAGGGTTTCAAACCTTCAAACCTTTCCTTCCGCCCCTCCTGTCAGAGGTGTTGCTGTCTCCGTGGAGCGGATCTTTGCCCCGGGAGGCACCCGCACGGCTCCTGCTCCGCGTAGGAGCTGGCGCAGGGCTGCGGGCTCTGCTCTGGGAACTGGAGCGCCGCGAAGCCACACCTGTGTGGATGCCACCTCGGTGTCAGGGAGCCGTGCCAGCCCCGGCCCCAGCGCCGTGCGACACCCCGTGACTCAGCGGCGGCATTAGCATGGCACCGCGATGCCGGGTTCCTGCCCTGCGGCCGCCTCCCCACGCCGTGTGTCATCCCCAGCTCCGGGGCTGGGGGCAAAGAGCGAGTCCTGCCCCGTGCGGGCTGCGCTTCGCCGCCGCTCTCGGGAGGCGTGCGGAAGGGAAGCCGAGCTGTAACGGGGACACCCGTCTGCAAGGATAACCCCACGGCCAGCAGCGTTTCACGGGGGCCAGGGAACAGCCGCCATCTGTTTAGCTGCCAGAGGATCCATTCATATTCATTTAACTAGTCTCTTATGCTAATCTCTGTCTACATCCTTTCTTATCTTCTAGTTATACACAAAATCAGAGAGCAAGGGCCTTCCTGAATTCGCCCAGATTCCTGTTACTCAGCTTGGGAAATGCTGGGATGAATCCTGACAGTAAGGGGAAAAAACCTCCAAAACCCCAAAGCATGCAGAAATCAGCTTTTGGAATTGCTTAGGACCATTTGTCTGCCTTAATCAAATGGTGATTTGTCTGTCTGATAGGAGTTTAGATAAAGTTTTCAGCAATTTGCAGTAATTAAATGTGAAAGGGGAAGAAGCAGAGGGTTTCCAGGCAACATGTGGCAGAAGGGGAGTTTTGGAGGAAGGCAGAGAACCCCTTGTTAAACATCTGCCAGTCTGCATGGAAGGTAGTGGTCATTTCCCTGCTCTTATGGTGTTTCCTCCCTCCCCTTCACTCCCTGCAAAGATGTTCTTCTCCTGTTGTTAAATTCAACTGGAGGAGAAAGAGAATCCCTGGAGAGTAGGAAAATATTTTCCAAAAAAGGATATTGTCCTTGATTACAACAAGTGACATACATAAAAAGAAAAAAAAAGTCCCAGGGAATGACACTGTCACCTCCTCCACAAGGACTTTGCTCCCATGTCAGAATTATGCAAGGTACAGTGCAATGCTCGGGATATTCAAGACAGTTGTCAAGAGCAAAGTATAAACATTTCCAGCAAATGCACTTAACAGAAGTTTGTTTGCCAAGTGCTGCAGCCTTCTTTCTTGGTTATGGCAAGGAAAAGACCTTTTTCATTAAGTGAGAGGAAAAAACCCTCCCCCAGTTAAAAGGAAAACAAAACAGCTTTGGATGTAAAGTTTTTTCTGGTGTTTTGCTTTGTTACCTATCAGCTCCAGCAGCAGCGGACCCAAAATCTACTCAAGTCTTCCTACAACGTATCCCCTTTCATAAACATTATCTGAGGGAGACCAGCCCCACTCAGAGATGGTTCAGAGCTGACCAGAAAATGCATTTGATGAGTGACCAAATCCATTGGTCATTTTCAAGCTGGTCCATTGACCAATTTGCTGCTGTGATCCAAAGGGGGAGCAGAAGAAATGCAGTGAAGGCCCTGTTGTGCATAAAACACAACCACATTCCTGGAAGAACAGAGTCTGTGGGAATTTGGACATTGGACTTTGCTGGGGCTAGAGGCTGACCCCAGCCTCCTAGGGGGGTTAGGTGCTTCTGCCAGGGGATAGCTGAACTCAGGGAAGAGATAAATCAGAGGCAATTAAGCTGTAACCAGTATCTGCCTTTGCTTGAATCACTTGCTCCACCCTGAACACGCAGTACAGCAGGGCTGGAATCTCCTCCAGCCAAGAACTTGGGACTCCAGGGAAGGGGTGTGTTCCACTTCTGAGCTAACAACTTCATTCCAAAAGCAACCACAGTTGTCTTGAGCTACTGTCGCCAGTTCAACATGCCTTTAGCAAGAAACAGAAGCTTTCTGTGAATGAAAGGGGCCTGGAGATGATGCTTCTGTTTTAATTAACTAACATACCCTATAGATTTATGCTTTTTCCTTGAAATCTCAGCTGGCTTCTTTAATTGCTGTTCTCAGTGACACAGTTTAATTCCCCCTCCCTGGCCTGCACTTGCCTTTTCCCAGGGCACTCTCACTGAGAACACCCATGAGAGCCCTCTCTTGTAGCCTGAGTGCAGGAGGAGCTGCTTTCCACCAGGAAACCTGCTGATGGCTCCAAGATGACGTTGGAAAACCCTCCCTGAGTGTGTCCCTCCATGCTCCCACATGACAGAAGTGTTGGTGGGAGGTCTCTCACCCAACCTCCCACTCAAAGCAGGACTGTAGCCAACACTGGATCAGGTCAGCCATGGCTTTGCCTCAGTAAGTCGTGAAAACCTCCAGGGGTGGAGAACCCACCACCTCTCTGGGTGTCTATTCCACCCACCTTCTCCTAATTCCATTTCTGGGAACTCACCTGTCTACAAAGGAACTCTATTCTACCAGCAGGACAATTAATCCAAGACGTGTTGCAATATTCCCCCTCCCCTGTCCTTCAAAGATCTGATGACCCAGAAACACCCAAGAACCTGAACACCTATTATGGAAACTAGGAAAATTAAATCTTCTGTTTAGATTCACAAAAGCCCCAGCAGGCTGTCCCTCCAGCTCACAGGCTGGAGACACCAGCAGCATTAGCAGTAAAGTTCTGGAGGCCCCTGGAGTTCTGCCCCTGGGATGGGAGCTTAAGCTGCCTCTCTCAAGCTTAAGTCTAGTGCACATTCATGAAAATCAGGTATTATTCTGCCTCTCCTGGTTTAAGGCTCAGTTTGCCAAGGTGTTCTCAGAGCATTCCCGTCAGATCTACCAGATGTGGCAGCAGGATTTATGTACTGAACGTCCTACCCCTCCACCTGTACATGCAGCTCTGCAGCCTCCTTCCTTCTGTGTGGCTCAGGTTCCTCTGTGCACAGCAGAACAGCCTTGCCAGAGCACAGCACGGGAGTAACAGGGCCAGGCACCTCTGGAATGGCTGTTTGTACTCTGGGAATGGCTGTTTGTACCTCTGGAATGGCTGTTGGCAGCTCTGGGAATGGCTGTACCTCTGGGAATGGTGACTTGTGCCTCTGGGAATGGCTGTTTGTACCTCCAGGAATGGCTGCTTGTACTTCTGAAATGGCTGTTGGCCCCTCTGGGAATGGCTGTACTTCTGGGAATGGGTGTTGGCCCCTCTGGGATGGCTGTTAGCCCCTCTGGGTGCTGGAGCAAACCCAGTCCTTGCCTTCTGCCCCCCAGGCCCTGGAGTTGGAGCTCCTGATTGAAAAGAGAGCTTTGGATGCCCAGCCCTGGGAGAAAACTCTGCACGTGGCAAGGAGGCAGATGCCAGTGTGGGACAGAATGGGGTGGGTAACCCCCATAAGGACACGATTTAAATCATTGCTTCATCTCTTACTGGCTAGCATGGGTGGCATGGTTATTTAGCTGGTGATGGGGATGTGAGAAAAGTTGTGAGGATTAAAGAAAAAATGTCAATGTCCTGATATTTTCATCAGAAGCTTCAGTGGTGATTTGATTGTTGTCCAGCCCACACAGAGAAAAAAAATCTCATGGAGGAATAACCCAATACCTCCAAATTAGAGGAAGATGAAATACATGCCTCAAAACAGTGAACTTTTTGTCACGATAAAGCTAAAATTATGGGTGATTTGAACAACTCACAAGGAGTTGGAGAGGTCTAATCCTTTACTAGGAATCTGTAGGGAAAGGATTGGATTTTTTTCCAAAAGTTGTTTTAATCAAATTAGGAATTAATCCTGACATATCCTAGGGTCTGTTATACATGTGAAATCAGATTAAATGGTCACAGTGGCTTCTTCTGCTCTTACAATCAATGTAAAAAATGTAATTGCGGTGCTAGTGAAACAGTGAAGAAATATACTGCTGAACTAGAGGGGAGGCTAAAGGACAGATAAAAATATTATGAATTCTAGAACTTATATAATAGATTGCATTCACTTCAGCAAGAATTCCACCATTGTTATTTTTTTCCACATTTAATTTAAAGAGGCAATATCCTTTTAAGCTTTCATTCTTCAGCAGGGTAGATTAAATTTAAAATAGAAAAGTGCTGCAGAATGGATCTGGGGATGTTCAGGGCTGGAGGACAACTTAATGAAGCAGAAACTGAAATACCATACGTCTCCAATAGCTTTAATTTATACAAATATTATCTTTGTCTCTTTCATAACATGATGCAGAGGAGCTCAGAGTACAGTGTAATTCCTTTGCTTTTCAAGATAATTTTATCCATTTTAGTACCTGGGTTTGAAACCGGCCCAATTCAAACCAAAAGAGCTATAAAGGTTTTTTGCTTTAATTGCTGAAACAGGGCTGCACATATAAAATCAGTGTAATGGCTGGAAAAGGCTGTGTGGTGTATGAATAGGGATAAGTGCCAGACTGCCTAGGGTCCAGAAGTGCCCTGGGAATTCCCAGTGGTCCTGGATGGGCACAGGGCAGGGCAGGGGCAGAGCTGGCAGGGTCACACTGCCATGGAAACTGGCAGCTAACCCTGCAGTTGTGCAGATCCAGCACATCCTGCTTCAAACAGCTGGGCTTTGTAGGACCATAAGAGGTGCACCTTTGCAAGTTTTGGGCCTTTTTCACCCCAAACTCGGAAGCAGCTAATTGGGGCAGTGGCCCCAAACCTTTTGATGCAATAGAGCCAAGAGCAGCAGCAGCAGGAGGGAGCTGGGGTTGAGCACCACTCGAGACAGGATTTATTCCTGGCTGGTGAAGGATTCTGTGCTGGCACAGGCTCACAGTAACACCTACAACCCCAGCACAGGGACAGTCACAGACAGCCTGTCTGGGGTGGCTCTATTTGGCCAGGGATGGAGGGGAGTGTCACCAAAGCAAGGGACTTGCTGTGCTCTGGTCCCTGGAGCTTTCCTTGTCCTGCACAGCCCTTCTGACTGTGTGCAAAAATGGACAACACGTTTAGGTCCTAGGCAGTATTTTTTGGTGTATTTGACCTTCCAGGTATTTTGGGACATTGTTGTACTACTTCATATACTCTGCTTCCAACTTCGTGCTTTTGGTTAAAGCAACTTCATATGACTTAATCTTCTTTTCTGTAGGATAAAATAATATCTTTTACTAATCTCTGAAAGGGACTTTGAAACTTAAAGAACAGGTATCTAATGTCTAGCACCTTATTTATTCACAGATGTTCGAATCTGCTCAAGACATGTAAAACTGGGGTGTTTTTCTGCTCAGTGTGTTAGAAGTGGAGAGAAAGAGAGAATAAGAAAAAACATGTTGCTGGAAGACATCTTCCTTCTGAATAAAAGTAGAGTTCATTAGTGAAGAAGGTTCATCTTTTCTTTATTCTTCATGACATGCATTTTCATGGTTGGTTACGAGTCTGGCATTGCTTCTTCCTTCATTTGCTGCCAACAGTTTTCTATGATCTTAATTTTCCCCCCTCTATGAAAACCTCAGGAAAAAAATTCCATATATTAGCCTGCAAGCATTTGATTGACACACAGATTAATGTTACACAATTAAGGAGTGTTATCAGGTGAGTGCTTCAAAAATCACAATATTTCACAGGCAGGCAGGTTTCCTGACACCACTGTAAGTAGAAATACTTTATAAAAATTATTTAGAATCACCATCCATCATCATGAGAAACCTTGTGTTGTGCTAAAATAATTGACAGCTTGATAGCTGCAAAATGTTCCCAATCCAATAAAATACATAGCATTTCCAATAACAACCCTGGTGCACGTGGATTTGCAGTGGTTACCAATTTATTATGAAAAATGATGGAGTTTTAATTTACGAGCAACTTGAGTGCATTTCAACTGCGTGGTCAATGTCCTTCAAACCATCTCTAAGCCAGTCCTTGCTTCTGTGAACAAACGAGCCATGAATATGCATATGAGATGTAGCACAGCATGGGCTGCTCTGCCACCTTACAGCCAGAAGGTCACGGGCATAAATCTCCCTGGATGCTGAATATTCCCTCCACCTCAGGTAGGTATGGAGCAGCTCCCCAGATTCCTACGCCATTAAAGAGAGGAGTAATTGGGTAGAAACTCTCATGTATTCCCTCCCCCGTGGCTCACAGGGATGAAAGAGAGGCTGAAATTAAAAGGATGGAGCTGGAAATGAACCTGCCAGGTGCTGGCAGGCAGCTCATCAGTTCCTTGGTGTGCACCCAATAATGGCTCTGCCTCTTCCAGGAGCCTGATGCCACGGCCACTCAGCTGCCCTTGACCTCCTGATCCCTTTCAGCTGGGCTGGGAATGGATCATCTGCTCCATAGCCCATGCAGGAAACACTTTTGGGGACCAACAAAAGCCCAAATTGCTGCGTCATTCAGGCCCCCAGGTGCAGCCAGGCAGTGGGCTGGAGGCCATGGACCACCCCAAGCTCCAGCCAGCCTCAGCCCCTGCTCTCTCTTCTTCAAACTGCCACATTTCCTGCTCTTCCCATCCATCGGGAGAAGTTTGCAGCAGGATGAGCAGAATGGGCTTCTCCTCTACTCAGTGGAATCAAAAAAATTTGGAAGATGCCTCCTCTGCCCATGCACCTCCCAGGCATCCTTGGGGTTATTTGTAGTGATTCCGACCTTGTTTAACAGGGGTTTAAGCTACAGAGAAGCCCTGACATTGATGGGGGCAAAGAAATAAAGCTTCTGGTAATGCTAAAAAAAGCTCCACCAAAAAAAAAAAAANAAAAAACCCCCCCAAAAAAAAAAAAAAAAAAAAAAAAGATATGACTGATTTGAACCTATTCTCTCAGCTACAAGCACACCAAAAGTACTAGGCAAAAATTTTAGATTTTTAATGTAAAATTTTATAAAGGAGAAGTACCTTTGGACTGTGGTGGGGGTTTTTTTTTTGTTTGTTAGTGGTTTTGCTTTTTTGTTTTATGTTTCTTTTGTGTGTTTGGTTTTCTGTTTGTTTTTCTTTCAGTTTTGTTCTTTGTTTTCTTTTAAGACAAACATTTGTTTAAGCGGCCATTGAGACATTTGCAGCACGGTTCAAGTATGAGAGATTTTCTTTCCCCACCCTGTCCTCAGAATTAACAAGAGAGAGAAGGAACATAATATCCTAGAGTAACAATTAACCTTCAGCCACTTACCTGTCACACAGCATATGCAGATGCAGGAGGAAGAAAAGTCAGTCCAATGCACACTGGAGCACTGTCCTTTCAAACTGCTGCCAGAGGACACAGGTTTCTAAAAGAGTCCATGGAAAAACTGGACCAAAATCTGCAAGAGGCTCCTGAGACACAGAGGTAAATGTGGTCATCCTACTTCAAGGTCTCACTGCAATATGAGAACTTTCAACAGGAATTTTCCCAACACCTGGGTGATTGAAAAAATAGCTGTAATTATATATATAACTCACTATGTAATTATGTATTTTACTATATATGTGTATAGCTATACATATAGTTGTAGGTATAATAGTAGTGAAAACCATTATCACTCACTTTGCAGCTACCTGACTTTTTTCTTTAGATAAGCTCAGCAAACTTCAAGAACTTCTGCTTGACCCGCAGAAAACACAGTTCAGGTTTTCTAGCAGTAACCTAGGAAGGGCTCTGGATAGCTCTTTGACATTAAATTTCTGCACAGTTCAGCAGAGAAATCAGGATCTGAAACCTAAGGACCAGTGTGGATTCCCTGTCTCCTGCTCCAAGTGGTGGTGTTGCTCTGTTCTCTAGCACTGGAAAAACTCCCACTGTCCAAATTGTAACAATTCTTGTCAGAAGGACATTTTTGTTTTCAGAGATATGCTTTGTTTTTCCCAGTGTTGTACACAATTGTTCCAAGAAAACAGATATTACAGCAGGTTGTTGCATTATTTAGATGATATGCAAAATTGTATTATAATTTCCCGGCAGAAGAAGTCCAACACCCACCAAGAGTTATTCAAGAAGACTAAATATATCCACTGGTCTTAAATCCAGACAGTGGGCTGGTCTCACCACTGCATGAAATAAATCTGGGCAGGTTAGATTGGCTTTTTAAACCCCCTTTTCTTTACCCAACCTGGCTTAGACAACTTCACTCAAATATTTTCTTTCACATGTTGCTGGCAAAAGCATCAAAACCCTCCCTGGGTTTATATTACTGCTGACAAATCACAGTAATTCATGATCAGAGCTACTGTAGTTATTCAGAGCAACTAGTGCAGCCACGGGGGCTGAGAGTGACTGACAGCACTGCAAAAATTACCTGCTAGAATTTCTTAGAGCTGCCAAGTAATTTGGGTTAACAGCTCTTTCCCTTGAAGGAGAGCATTGCTAAGAGAGTTGGCCCCATGGTGGCTCAGCTCTAGATCAGCCCCAGCAATCAGAGGAGCAGGATGACCAGGATTAAATTGGCCACAGATATCTGTGATGTTGAAAAAGTTATTGTCAATGGAAAAAAAACCCCAAAACCAAAGACAGTTTAACAGCTGTCCAATCATCCCTGGTTAATGGAGGAGTTTATAACTAACAGGACAACATCCCCACAGCCACCTGCAATATTCCATGGATGGGGATGAGCCATGGCAGGCCCTTGTGAGGGGAGAATCCTTGCAGACCTTGCTGCCACAGACGTTTCACAGCCTACAAAATGACACTGTTCTTCATCATAGTGGTTTCAATTCTGTGACACACCAGAGCTGAGAAAACATTAATAATCTGCTTCTAATGAAAAGTCAAACATCTAGCATCATTATTTCCAGTTACAAACACCAGCTCTGTCCAGGAGAAATTTCAGGGCCTTTCGAAGTTTAACCAGGTTTCAGAATTACTGGAGGACAACCAGTCACAGCCTGGATTCTTTGTTCAATTTTACCTTCCTTTTTCAAGGGTTTAGTGTTGCTGTATTTTGATCCTTCACATTTTAAACCCTCCTTTTTCAGCTGGCAGTTTCTGGCTTTTCCAAGTGTTTCCAATGCCTTTACAAACTGGTGTATTGTCTGATGGACTGCACCTTCAGAGCCTACCTCTTTTTAGGGGAACAGAGCCGAGACTTTTATTCCAGGGTTTGCTTCATGACACAAGGATCTATTGTGGGCGCTTTTCTCTTTTTCTTTCTAGGATTCCTTACCCTAAAATAGAAGTAACTTTAGAGGAAAAAAAAAAGGTACAAGACTGTTCTTTGTGTATTCAGCTTGCTAACTGTCGTGGTTTTATGAGGAGTCTCCTGACACCTGGCATTTTTCTTAAAACCCTAGACCTTGGAGTCATATGGATATAGCAGAGTTCCAGCATTAATTAAGAGAAGAAGGTTTCCAGCCAGCATGGATAAAAAAACCTGAAAATGGTGAACCCTCAGAGTAGAAGAGCCCTTAAACTGCTTGTAAAAAAGCTCATGTGTTAGGAGGCAAAATCCTAATTTCTGGAGGGAAGGGAGGCATGGAGGATAGAAAAGCCTTGCCCAACATTGAGTTATGATACCCCTGCCCCTGCAAGACATCCTCTGAAACTCAGCCCTCTGTTTTTATTGTGTAAGGCTAATTGGAGTTAGAAGCCATCCAAACCTACAATAGGAAATGAGATTTGAGGAAAACCCACACCCAGCAGACAAGATTAAAAGCAGTTTCCTTGAATCCCAGCCCATCTCTTGCAGACAGATTGTCAAAGTTTCAGGTGTGCCAATTTCATGCTAAAATTTCAAATGATAAAGTGAAAACAAGCAGAAACACAATACTGCCCCTTACTCAGCTGACAAGTTAAGAAAGGAATTAGAGATACTAACAGCCTGTAGGCTGGAACTCAGGCCTACCCAGAATCTTTCCAGCTGAAGGACTAATAACACTTTCATGCTGCTCCAGGTGACTGAGAAACTCTCTTTAAAGGCAGTTGCTGCCAGTCTCTTCTTCCACAGATAGGCTTTTCAGGATGAGGGGTTCTTTGCTCAGCACAGAAAACTCATTTCACAAAGCTCCTGTGGGGGAGCAGAGAGTGGATAATCCAGATCACAGAACAGGCCTGCCTCAGCTCACTATTTTTTCCCGTGTCATAACAAACATTTGATAACAGTGCAAACCTGCATCAGCAAGTCAGCCCATGGCAAAAGGAGCAATCCACTGCAGCTGGGTGGTTTCTGTGGTGCAATCCCATGTAACCCTGCTTCCCCTCTGGCAGTCCTTGCTCCAATCTAAGACACCTTCTAAGTAAAACAAGTTTGTGAGGCCCAGACAAGAGACCACTTTGTAAAGTAACTTGTGTGTGCATGACTTGAAAGAGCAAGAAAGTGCTCTTAGGACACGTTATTACAGGAGCTGGCAGCAGGTAAAGGCTCCTTTCCTGTTTTAGCTGGTCTATTAGTAATGTGATTGCAGCACCTTAGATGTCAGCTGTGAATTAGGACTCCCCTAGACCTAGAGGTGTTCCTGATCCTAAAAGACCACGTGTGTGGGGAGTCTTCTGAGCTGTGCAGATAAAGCAGCTTGGCTCTCCAAATGCCTGGCACCCAGTCAGAACTCACTGGGGAGCCCAGTTTCTGTTCCTGTAGTCAGGGAGGTATCTGTGTGAGCAGCCACACTGCTAAACGGGCCTGGGAGGCACCTGCAAGTGGTTGCAGCAGCAGCACAGCCTCCAAAACCTTGCAAGGTCCAAGTCTATTCTCTGCAACCTTCTCTGTTATGCACCAATCCTAGAAGAAAAATCTTTTTGTTTTGTTCTGCTGGCAGTTCTGGATTTTGCAAGTGAGTCCAGGGTAGGTTTGTACCAGACCTGAGGCATCTGCTGCAGCAGCACCTCAGCCCTTTGCAGCTCTCAGCCCGGGCTAGCAGAGCTCTCACCCTGGAGCTGTGAGCATGGGCTGAGCCATAAGGAGCTGCTCTGCCTCACACCTCAGCTGCCCTCAGCAGCTCCTCAGCCTGCACGGGCATCTGCCACCACGGGAGTGACGTGGTGCCACTGCTTTGGAGGAGCCTGACCTACTTTGGAGCAGGGATGCCAGAGTTTGTGTTCCTCCTCCCCACTTCCAGCAGCCACGGTTTACGTAGGGCCTCCAACACCACTCATTAGAGGGGTGGCAGCAGCTTGGCTGGAACATGCTTCCCTGAGATCAAAGCACCATGCAAAAATCCCATATTCAGTGTATTTAGTAGAGATCAAATAACATCTATAAAGTGCATGATTTTTTTTAAACTCTACTGCTCCTGCATTGAGCAGCTGCTTATCTCTTATATTGCGAAGACCTGCCTTGCAACTGCAGGGAGCTGGGGAAGAAAGAAAAGGCATATTTCACAGATTTTCCTTTTCCTGACTTTCTCTCCCATCCTTCTTTTAGACCCAGCAAGCAGGAAACTAAAAGAGCACTCTCTGCACCTGCTGCTACTTCTATCACCTCATAGCAACCAGCCAGCTTGTGCTTATGGAAACCCCACACATGAAATATAACAATCACATGCTCAGGAAAAAAAACCCCAAAACTAGAGCACTGCATCTGCAAAATAAGAGTTTTCTGTCCAGAAGATCTTTATTAAAGAAACCCACCCAAATTTCCCAAGCATCCCACTGTGAGAAGACACTCACGGGCTGTTGATATTGTTACAGCAGCCACAATTTCTTGCCTTTTACTCCAGCCCTGCTCCATGGACATTGGCTGTTTTCCCTCATCACAATGATTAAGATAAGAGACTTTTTATTTCCTTCCATTTTCCTGGAATGTTTGCTGTAGTGTCTGCAGGCAGTAATTTGGGGTCCAGACAGGCTGGGAGGGCTCTCTGAAGGGCTTTGCAAGGCTGTGCTCTGCATATCAAGCAGTCACTGGTGGAGGTTTATGGCAGGATTTTCCAGGTAGGAAAGGATAATATCATATGCTATGGGAAATTAAAGAAGGGGAAGGATAATTTGGTAAATATTTTATACAGGCACCCACTGGGGAGAAAGAATAGTTATACAGTTAAAATACTATCTTTGTACACAGCTCTTGGCCTTTGGCTTTTCCAGAGGCTTCCTCTATAACCTCTGACAAAAATCACTTGGAGAAAATTATTTTTGAAGCTCTTTAGGCAAGACAAAATAATAAAGAAATTGCTTTGGAGACCTGTCTTGCATTAGGACTGGTTTCCTATATGTAAAAATGAAAGCAATAATGTCACTTCTCCTCCATCCTTGCTGGAGTCTCCCAGATCCAAGGGGCAGGGTGGGAAGTGCTGCTGAGCACAGGCTGCAAGGAGCTGCCCTTGGCAGGAGGGGCCATGCAGCCTTGGAAAGCACCAGGCAGTGGGTGTCTGGGGAAGAACCAACCTGGTGGCATTTGGCCTCTGCCAGGCACAGGTCAGAGGTGGGGAGTGCACAACCTGCAGCTGCCCAGGCCCCTGCAGCTCCTCATGCAGGGAAAGGAGCAACTCAACAGGTTTGGGAGGAGTTTGTGCATTTGTTTTCTCTCGACTCTACCTGGTCTGAAATCACTCAACAGTGTTCTTTGATGGCTGGGAGGGAATAGCTGAAGCCTTGTGAAAAATCTTTACTAAAATACTCCAGGTTGCTCATTTTAGCATATCAATTAATTGAGACATTTGGCATAAATTCTGTAGCAATTCTCCCCAAAGACTTCAGCAATTCGATCTCTTTTTTTTTTTCTAAAGCACTGTATACTTTAATTAATAGTTTTTATATTTTAGACTAGCCAAAGGCAAGCTTCTTTCACCAGAAAAATGTATATATTGACACACCTTTAAGGCAGTAAACTTTTCTGCATATTAATATTGAAAAGAAACTCATTAATTAGGCAGTCTCTCTCTCACACACAAATCTTCTGATAGAATAAGTGCATTGAAAGTTTTAGATCACTTGGGACAAGTTCTGCCTGGAGCAAAGCTGCAAAGTTAATGCTCTGTATTAACTGCAGCAATCAACCCCCAAAATGGCTGCATCCCTCAAGGCCAGTCATTCCATTTGATCAGGTTGCAAAGCAAATTAGCATTCTCTTTGCCCTGGCTATGATGTTTCCTATTCTTTTCATGAATGATTTATTGGTGCCCCCTGTCCAGGATGTGCTTGTTCTACCATCCACCTTTCCAGGGATGTTTGTCCCAGCAAAAAATGTCCCCTGGGGTTTTGGTGCTGCCTGGAACCTGCACTGGGTGCTACTCCCTGTCTCGCCCTGAAAAGCAGCATTTGCTCTATGGTGACAGGAGTTTGCTTCCTGACTTCTTTCCCATTCATCTTCCTTCAAATTCTGGCTCCTTTATTTGGATCAAACCCCCTTTTGCAGTAAAGCTCACAGAATTCAGGGGGAGCTGTGCCTTTGCAAGGAGGTGACAGCCGGGGGCTGCAGGGGTGACTCAGCCGCTGATCATCTTGAAAGGTGTCTGGCAAAAACGCTTGGGAGGGAAGCAAGAGGTCCCACCCGGGGTGTTTGTCACCTGAGCTGTCCCATAGGAGCTGCAGGGCAGGGTGGCTCCAGGAATGCCCTGGGGGCTGGCCCCATCTCCTCACTGGCACAGCTGAATGGGCTGCAGCAGGACTCCCCCAACCCCTCCTGGCTGTGGAACCTACAGCCAGGGGTGCTGGTGGGGGGAGTGTCCAGCCCTGGAGTCACTGCCCTCTGTCCTGCACTTCAGGGAGAGCCAAAGAGCAGCTGCTGGAACAATCCTTGGCTTGGGGGCTCTTCAGCAGCTGCCATTTTTTAACTTGTTTTGAAGATAGCTGTAAAACACTAGTGTTGGAAGGATGCTTTCATCCTCTTCTCTCCCCAACCACTGCACTTGCTTGAAAATGTTCTAGAGAGACAAAGTCCTCCCCACTTCTCTTTTCTCACTTTCTACTTCATGAAAACCAGTTATCAGTAAAACCCTGCCTGATTTCCAGGAAAACTCTCCTACAAGGTATGAAGGAGACAGTCACTGGCTAAAATCTGAGCCATTTTTCCCACACATTCCTGAGCTGAATCACTCTGGTAATCTTAGCATAGTTTTTTTTTTTTTTTTCCTATTTTTTTTTTCTTCTCCTGGAATTATTGACAAATACACGGAGAATTGATTCTAATGAGCTCTACTAACCTACTGTACAGACCAGATGCATCCTGTGTTTGAAGAGAACTGAACTTCAGCAGGGTTCTCAGCATGAACATGAGCTTCATCAGCTATATTTTGACTCCCATGTAAACCTACACTGATTTTCATGAGTTATTGCTTATTTTCATCTGTGCAATCAAGCCTAAAATCAAATCTGTGTCTTCTGATGTCCAGAGAATGGTGACATGGGAACTGGTCTCATTAGCACTCTTGGGAGATGCTGGTACAGCCTGGGAAGAGAACCTGCAGCTTCTGACTTCTTAAAATTTAATGACACAGTTTATAGGGCTTTGATCCTTTAAGTTATCTTTACTTACAAGCAGCCTCATGAAAGTCAATGGGACCTATTTAGAATATAGAAAGTTAAACAGAGGAGTCAGCCTGTGCAAGATCTACAGCAGCCAAACCAATATTGCCTTGTAGAAATGTCATAAAATTTTCTAAAAATTAATGAACAGATTGTTTCTTTATCAACAAGCATTGAAGGCAATTGGATTCTCTATGGCCATTATGAGTGTCCCTCATGGGTAGGGAGGAGCTTTCAGCAATGGAGTTGAATACATCTATTTTGTATTTTGAGCTGCCCTATACATCTCTCCTGGTAGCTTAGTTTCTCTTTAAGATTCTTGAGGATGGGTCAATAATCCTATAGAATTGCTATAGCTGTCAATGCAGTGCCTCTGGCCATTTTCATAGGTTTTAGGCATAGCTTAACAACAATTTATTTGAGTGAAAATCGTGCAGGAATGGAAAAAATATTCCTTGCCAGCTGGAGTTATGCCATAGGCTCTCCTCTCCTCTCCTCTCCTCTCCTCTCCTCTCCTCTATTTATTGGATTTTCTATCCTGTGGATAAGCCCTGGAACCACATCCTCTGAACCAAAGGGTGGTGCAGCTCCCGTGTCCCAAAGCCCAGGGACTTCACTCCTTCAGCTGAAGACCAATCCCTGCCTCTTTCCACAAATGACAATACCAAATCCATTTAA